>RCHF01000149.1:0-82027 GCA_003987895.1 Neonothopanus nambi
GGCATATGTGGGTCAAGCGAGAAGCAAGGGAGTTCTTGGAATTCTTGGTTCTCGAAAGACCTGTCGAAATTCGCGTTGGCTGCGGGAAGCAATGCAGAGAAGATTTCCTCGTAAGATAGATTCTCCAAGGGAAGACGATCCATATCGCTGTCTATGAAGGTCGGACTCGACCAAGGCAACGGATCCGAGCTAATGTCACTGGAAGAACATGAATACGTTGACTCTCCAGGGAATTCAGGAATCTGAGCGGAAGGTGTGACAGGCGAAGCGGTAGCAGACGAGCCGGACGAGGTGCTTGGCGGTGACGATGAAACACTTCCGGACTTGCGACGGGGACGATACGACGGCCGTCGCGCCCGAGAGTCGTTGTTAAAGCGGGTGATACTGTTGTATCTAACAAAGGAGTTGAGGGCGAGGAAAGAGAAAATAAGGCGCCAAAGGTTTACCTGTTCTTCGCAGACAGTCCAGTCCTTCCAGGAAAATAAATTCGAACAATCTTGGTCCAGAGCTTTCCATGCTCTTTCACGGCGTTTATTAGCAAAGCATCCT
Organism: Neonothopanus nambi; assembly: GCA_003987895.1. Lineage (NCBI taxonomy): Eukaryota > Fungi > Basidiomycota > Agaricomycetes > Agaricales > Omphalotaceae > Neonothopanus > Neonothopanus nambi. The sequence continues at coordinate 550 of RCHF01000149.1, forward strand.
AGAGTCGAACATTCAGTGTTTTACTTCCAGCATTGGAAAGGTATGTACGCACTGCTTCAGGACTCCACGTGGTACGGTCAATAGTCGGATTCAAGGTGTCTGTCCAACGCTTAGCGCACTCTAAGCTTTCACGGTCAGATCTCTGGCGACAAAGGGACAGGGGAAAAACTAACGATCGCTGTTTCGACTCTGAACGAAAGCGGCGACCATTGACCATCTAAAAAATCACGTTAGCTGTAGACACTCGCCAAACGGTTTGAAAGAACCTTACCTTGTACCATACTTCTCAATTCCCTGAACGAGCCGCTCATCTTCTTCAGGAGACCAGCCTCCCTTCACCACGTCTGACGCCATCTTCGCAAACCAGCGTTTCCGGCAGTCTTTGTTGGTGCGATCAGGGACATGCTTTGCAATAGCATGCCATTTCGAAGGATTCATAGTTCCTGGATCCTCTGAAAGCCTAATGAGTACGTGATAGTACGGTGGACCGTGTATCCGGGCATTCCGAAGCTCACCTCTCTCTACAGCATCGCGAAGAAGTTGGTCTTCCTCTGCAGTCCAAGACCGACGTTCTCTATAAAGCATATCAAGATTCGATGACAGGAAGGTGCCACAAAATAGAGTTGGATTAAGGAGATGGGCGCCTTCAACAATGCTTTATACTCCCCAGGGCATGAGTCTGTATTTCAATATGGAAATCAAACCCATTGAGCAATCTAAAGATCATAACAAATCAAACTGTCTCTCACGGTGACTTTGAGGGATCTGAGCAGGGAGGTGATATGGCTGCACAGCATGCATTCGGCCACGTCCAAATCAGAATGAACGGTAAGTATCCGTGATGTTCGAGGAAAATATGTGCGTGACAGATAGATATAGGAATACTCACCTATTCGCACGCTCTGGGAAGCTCGGAATCAGCACAAACGGAGATGGACCTCTTATATAATGGGCGTTCCATAACTCTGCCGATGCCATGTACAAAGGGCCAGAAAGCGACCAGAAAGTACGTACAGTACCAGATTGTAGCAACGCTGCAATGTTGCGAAGTTTGGGTAATCCTACCGAGTGAGGACTTGTTACTTGATACATATGTATACTCTTGTCACACTGAGCTTGAGCAGGCCCCGTGAGCGGTGATCATGACGGTTGAATCGAGATTGATACTTTTACACTTTGAAGCCTAACATCGGGGATATATAAGGAGCTATCATATGACTGGAGATTCGGATAAAGTGGGTAACTGGTTAGAAACTGTCGGAAACTTGGCTCAGGCTAGATAGATTGTTACGATGGCTTTTAGGGGATCTACAGCTATACTCTAAAGTCAAAGCGCTCTGAATTGAACAGTAGTGTGTACATACTTTGGATTTTTACTACGTAGCTGCACAACATATGTATCCACTCGGGTTTTGAGGTATTGATTTTGTATATCGGGTTGTCGTTCAGACAGTAGACTTGTCGACCGGTCCTGTTCAAAATTGATATCAATTGTTTTCTGATTTCCCGGCACCACGGAGATTGCTGCTACATACATAAGACGTTTGACATAGTGCGGTACTGTGCGAGTTGCACTGTACCCGGTGAGCTCCACTCAAGTCGGACAGCACCCTTTTTGAATACAATCGGTTAGGAAATACTTGTCTCAACCAAGCTGGCGATCCTGAGGCTAGGGTGTAAACTAAGGGGGATGACTCTGTCGATTCTCTCGTTCCTCCAGGCGACGGTACCGACTGGGGATCCCTACCTTTGAGCACATCCGGTCTCGTTATACCAACAGTGCTGTGTTTGGGGGAACTGTCCGGACACGTCACGGTAGATTCTCGTCAGACGTGATGATTTTCAACAATAAAAGGCAAGTATTGAATACTTGGCGGTTCTAATAAATTGTTAGTAATTTGTTTGACTCGATACCGAAAAGGGAGGAGTAACAAAACACACGGCCGCTCACCTTGACACATGCATTCATTTCACGACAGCTGAGAGAAAATGAGTGTTAACAATCGACAGCAGGCCCCCTCCAAAAACAAGTGAATTGCTATCAGAATATACGTACTAACCAGATGGGTGAAAGAAGCAAGGCACGTAGTGAATTCAGAGACATCGATCATGATGAACATCGATGAGTCTTCCGCAGGCTTTCTGGTCTGAATTAATTGTGAGTGTGTTGCTTCTTTTCGAGAAGCTAAATTAGGACTCCCTGCGTTCAAAGATACACTAAGCGGTATCCTATCGAAAAAATGTGCAACATGGTGATGCCGAACGGCCCATAGAAAAGGAAGCTCTCATCAGTTTCGAGTATCACAAAGGCACCTACTCCATCCTCCATGCAATTGTGACGAAATAGGTCCATAGGAGCTGTCCTGGAAATCCAGGCCTGAGGCATGGGCTATACGGTCCGCCGACTCGGAGGTTCAGAATAGTCGACGCTGAAAGCACGTGGAAGAACAACCGTTTATCGGTTACTGTCTGTTACTGTCACCCCAGAATCCTCTGGAATATTGACGAAACATCATTGAATATCAAAATTTTCTGAAGGCTATCGGCATGACGGTACGACGTCGCATGATAGGTTCTTTACACCAGAAGGATTCGTCATCTTTTGATTGATTTCCCAACAGAGAGCGAGCGGCATAGTCGTCATTAAACTTATGGGATGTATCGACCAGGCTCAGCAAATACCACCCTTCTGGATTCATGAATATCGAGTGATAAAGCGGGGGATAGTAGGACGGCAGTAGGGTGTCGTTCTGACACCAAGTATTCCATAAATTACGCTTTCAGCAGACAAGACTGTCCACATTCGTCTATTAACAGCAAAACGTATAAGAGCAGCACCATTACTTGTGGCCCACCATTGGAAGTTAGGAACGCTGATACAATCCATGCAAGTATATTAAAAGCGTGCGCGCGCCCCAATGCGACTGTTGGAGCAAATCTGTGTGGCATTGGCTGTCAGTTAACAATTTAGGGTGGCCGAACTCGAACGAGAGTCAATTGACTATTGAAAGCTCGCGTCTGGAAAAGCTAGGTCAAAGTTCGTTTCTGGAAGACACATCTTCATAAGATGTCTGGTTTTACTGATAGTCGAGACTTGGCAGTGAGTCTAGTGGAAGGTTAGATTGAGGTTAGCAGCCCAGGACGAGTAACGAGTTCAGGTCGGACTCAATTTTCCGGGTTACAGCCACGTGGTCAGAGGCGTTACGTGACCTACTATCTCCACGTGGTGTGACTCATGTGCAGAAATTTTGCGAAACCGCAGTGCGCACGTTATCATCTTCTTCGACATCGTGCTTCAAACGAAATGGCTGAAATTCATGATCAATTCGACACTATTCTGATTCTTGATTTTGGATCTCAGGTCAGCACTCCACGAGATTGATGGATTATCTTCTCTAACATACAGTTTCAGTATAGCCATTTAATCACCAGGCGATGTCGGGAACACAATGTCTATGCAGAATTAATGCCATGCACGGCCAAAATCAAGGATATTCCTTTTAAACCAAAAGGTTTTCTTCCTTCTTTTGTCAGGGTCTCAACCAAGGTTGATTTTGGGCCTTAGGGATAATTTTGTCGGGGTCCCCATACTCGGTTTATGACAAGGATTCGCCGCATGTTGATCCTCAGGTTTTCGAACTCGGAGTTCCGATCCTAGGTATCTGCTATGGGTTGCAGGTGCGTGGGTCTCATCTTCATATACTAGAACGATCCCGTTCAACTTTATTATAGGAGATGGCCTGGAACTTGAATGGTAAGGTCGCGAAATGCGATCATCGAGAGTATGGATTTGCGCAGTTGCACATTTCGAAGATTCACGAAGGAGATTCACCAGTTGATGCCTTGTTCCAAGGCCTAGGGGAGGAGATGCAAGTGAGTTCAGTATGTCTTCTCTCATCGAGCTCTCATTTTCGTGCTTTTAGGTCTGGATGTCCCATGGTGATCAACTATCTGAAATGCCACTCGATTTCCATATCATCGGACACACCAAATCTGCACCTTTCGCTGCCATCGCGCATAACCAGAAGCCTTTCTACGGGATCCAATTTCATCCAGAGGTTACGCATTCTCCACGCGGAAAAGAAGTCATCGGCCGGTTCATTCTCAATATTTGCAGCTGTCGACCGAATTGGACTATGGTTCGCAGACACATTCGTCCCGTATCTTGGCGGTTTTCTGACGCAGGAATAGGAAGAGTTCATAGGAAAAGAAATCTCGCGTATTCGTGAAATCTGTGGACCGAAAGGCCGAGTAATTGGTGCCGTTAGCGGTGGGGTTGACAGTACGGTGGCGGCTAAACTCATGCACGAAGCAATTGGAGACAGGTACTACCAACACCTTATCCGTTATCATCAGCACCTGATTTTCGTTGCAGATTCCACGCCATCATGGTGGATAACGGGGTCCTCCGCTTGAACGAGGCTCAACAAGTGTATGAAATGCTGAACAAGGACCTTGGGGTGAATCTAACGGTCGTTGACGCTTCGGACTTGTTCCTGTCTCGTCTTGAAGGAGTCGAAGATCCCGAGAAGAAGCGAAAGATCATTGGTAACACTTTTATCAACGTTTTCGAGGCGGAAGCTGCGAAGATTGAAGCTGCAGCAGAGGATGAAGAGAAAAAAGGAGCTGCTGCGAAGGGTCGGGTTGAGTGGCTTCTACAGGGTACTCTGTACCCTGACGTCATTGAAAGCATTAGTTTCAAAGGCCCTAGTGCGACCATCAAGACGCATCACAACGTCGGTGGGTTACTAAAAGACATGAAGCTGAAGCTGATTGAGCCTCTTCGAGAGTTGTTCAAAGGTCGGTACCATCTTCATATGCTCTTATCAAAGACTAAATGCCTTGGGCCATCAGACGAAGTAAGAGCTTTGGGACGACTTCTCTCTATACCCGCACCGCTAGTTCAGCGCCACCCTTTCCCTGGGCCTGGGTTAGCGATACGCATATTGGGGCCCGTTACTCGAGAACAAGTCAAGATTCTGCAGCTTGCAGACAGTATCTACATTGAAGAAATTCGCAAAGCAGGGTTATACAATGAGATTTCCCAAGCCTTTGCGGTCCTCTTACCCGTGAGAGCGGTTGGTGTAATGGGTGATCAGAGGACGTACGAACAGGCGAGTGAACACCTTATCGAAACATGGACTTCCATCGCTAAATGACTCTCAGGTTATTGCTTTGCGAGCCGTGCAGTCCGAAGATTTCATGACTGCAGATTGGTACGTCCTCTAGCTAGTTTTTGCCTCAGGCTACAGATTGAATAGCGGCTATTAGGTATGTGTTCCCGGCCGAAGTTCTTCGTCGCATCTCGTCGCGCATTACCAATGAAGTTGCTGGTATCAATCGGGTCACTTATGATATATCTTCTAAGCCACCTGCGGTAAGTCTAGAACATTTGTTTTCCATACAACGTCTATCTGACACATCATCCAATAGACAGTCGAATGGTTATAGATCCACTAATTCACGCTTCTATACTAGAAAAAGTCTTCCGTATTCTACCGCGTTGCCGCAGTCACTGATGAGTATAAGGAACGGAAATACTATTCTCTTCAATTCCCTTGCATGCGTGCACGAAGTTGATACAAAAATGTGGGTAAGAAACTAGAGTTACAACCTTGACTGCTCTATAGTCTCCTCTAGGCAGAATACGCTCAGTAAAGGAGCTTAGCTCCATCATAATTCCGTTAAATGTCTCTACCGGTTCACAATAGCCAAGAAGGCGATACCCGTTCGTCAACATAATATGGCTTAGTGCAAGGGTAGGCCTTGTCATTAGCGACAGTTTCGCAAAACGCTTACTCTCTTGTACATATGTAGATTCTGGGCATGAACTGATAGTAAACTGAAGGTAACTCCACCAAGATTGGCCCATTGAAGACTAGTGAAGATCGCCGTCTGAATAATTAGCGACGCCAGCTCATGAATATCCGCTGCGCTAAGTGTTCATCCGTTTTAACATTCTACTTTTAGTTAATGTCGCGCGAATAGCCAGTGACTCGGTGAATGTTCATATTTTTGACTCCTTACGGCGAAACTAGCTTTCGTTGTACAACCACAGGCCTGGAATTTGCGGAGAATACCAGTACCTAATCAGGGAGTCCCCGGTAACCCCCTCCAGATCCCCGATGCCCCGGAAAGTTTTTCTTCAAATCCTAGCCAAAAACTCATATAAAAAACGCTTCAAGCCTCCAAATGAGTTTCGGATTAATGTTTTTTCTCCGAACCGAGATAAGACACTGAGCGTTGAGCGCTGAGTACCAGAACTGAGGATGTTTATCCGCTGATCCTCGGTGATCTTTGGCTGATGTGGACATTTCTGCAGCAAAAATCAGAGCAATTGAAGACCAAATCGGCCTACGCCGAATTCTTACGACTTCAAGTTCACTCGTTCAACTTCTAAATATTTGCTATCGTAACGCTACACTTTCAGCCAGGCACGTTTAGGTGTAGAGCGCGTTCGTTTCAGCTCCCATAAGGAGCGCTGAGTACTAGAACTGAGATGTTTATCCGCTGATCCTCGGTGATCTTTGGCTGATGTAGACATTTCTGCAGCAAAAACAGAGCAATTGAAGACCAAATCGGCCTACGCCGAATTCTTACGACTTCAAGAAATTCACTCGTTCAACTTCTAAATATTTGCTATCGTAACGCTACACCTTCAGCTAGGCACGTTTAGGTGTAGAGCGCGTTTGTTTCAGCTCTCATAGGTTATCCGACGAGTCTTTGGCTATTCGCTTCTCTAAGTAGGCCAATGCTCTCGCTTCTATAGTAACGTCTCACTTTGAGTTGATTACATGTAGGTCCATGTTGTCAGTTGAATATTGAACCCCCTTCTCAAGTATTTGTTCAAGTGTTCAACTAAACAATGGTGGAACTTCTCTCGATGAGTATCAGTGAGTATCCTGTACTCGGTTCGAAGATCTGTAAACGCTACTTTAATTTCTCGTCTCTTTAGACGGACGAATCGCGTAATTTGACGCCGTGTTTAGATCTATCTGGGAAAACCCCGGTCCTCGCACTTCAACAAATTCTTCGGTTATCTGGGCCCCTCAGGTCTTGGATGAGTTGATTATTTACCAGAGATCTACCCTCTTCTCTTTGTCCTGCGCCAGTTGGCTAGGCAGGACCGCTTCGCTCATTCTTTTTCTAGATTCTTCATAAAATTCGCACCTACACTTCCCTGGTAGGACCATAATCGCTTCTTTCACGTTTCATAGCTTCAAGCCCGAAGGCCGAGCCTCCGGAAATGTGAAGAGCGCATAGCGAAGCGCTAGAGCAGTGCTATGTAGAGTAGCCTTATAAGTTTGAGAGTTAGCCACTGACACTGACCTGTCGGTAGTGATCCGGGAATTCGGAAACACTCCTAGGCTCCAGCATACCGAGATGAAGCACAAAAGACTGGAATCAGTTGGTAGCGCCTCGGGAAATCGGAAACATACCCTTACTCCTAGACTCAAGCATACCGAGATTCAGCACACGATAAGAGAGAGCCCCAGAAGGCCCGTAGTATCTTATTACTCACACCCGAATCGCCGGTTTGTCCGCGTAGCCGTTGAGCAGCCGTCGAGTATGTACTAAAACATGTTCACCAGCATTATTCCAGTCTTCCGCGTAAACCCAGACAATTCAAGCGCTCCTCCCGGCATAAAGTATGTTTGGTAGACGGCGAACTGAACGCCAAGAATAGATGTCCAGGACCATGAGGCAATAATGGAGTTTTACTCCCACTCTACATTCTACAGTGACTATGGGTTCAAGGGTATGCCCTAGGCACGGTTCCTCAATCTATGGTTCTGTCCCACATACATGAGGCTTTCCGGGCAAGAATTCATAACACGCCCAGTGGTCGCCGTCATGATCAGTTAGTGTTTCTCTGTGTTTCTAACGGAAGACTCAGCGAGCATCGTAGTCAGCAGGGACTTGAAACAAAGTTCGAGAAGCAGTCCTCATCAAGACCCCAAAGTTCCAAAAATATATTAACGAAGGCCGGCGAATTTAACCAGTTCTGCGCAAACTAAAATCCGGCTCAAGCTTCAGCCCTTCGGTTTTTAAGTTATCGCATATTTCTTCCTAGATCGAAATGCATGAGAAGCCACCTCAGAATTTCTATTCGCATGAAAAGAGGTCATCTGGTACGGAAACACGTTAGAATTCAGCAGTCAGAACCATTTCACCAGTCAGAACCATGTCACAGATTCGGTGAAAGCATAGTACGCCCTATCCTGACTAGCAGCGCAGTGGGGGCTTAAAATTAGTCTGAACCGGTATCCCACTAGAGCCTGAGTCCAAAATGTTGCGGATTTTAAGTTCGCATTCCTAGAAAGTGCAGATCTCGTCATATGCTAGTAACAAACTGAATAGTAGAAGGTATGCGTGAGGAGCTGGGGTAAAGTACCATCCGACCGGTGCAAGAAGCTTATGAATCGTACCCACACTTATTGTAGCAGGAAGGTCATGTTGGACGTTGGGCGCTACTCAGGGTTTCATTAAGTGCCCGGATCGACAGGTGCTCGTACTCCACATGAGTATACATAGAAATAGGGCCATACCTAGATAGGATTTGCTTTAAGATATAAACGTTCATGAGCAACAGGTGTGTACTATCAAACCCCACGTCAGCATGTCCAGTGGAAACGATTCGCCCTCGACCCAGGAGCTCGATGCACTCATCATAGGAGCTGGTAGAGCAATTCCATCTTGCATGACTCTTCATGACGCTGACCGTCAGGTGAACGCAGGGTTTGGCGGCGTGCACCAGCTATATAACCTACGAAAATTGGGTATGAATGTGAAGGTCTTCGAGGCAGGAGGAGATCTAGGAGGTATATGGTACTGGAACTGCTATCCGGGAGCTCGGGTTGACTCCGACCTACCGATATACCAATTCTCGATGGAGGAGCTTTGGAAGGATTGGAACTGGAAGGAGAAGTTTCCGGGATGGAAGGAACTGCGAGAATACTTCCACTACGTTGACAAGAAGCTCGACCTGAGTCGCGACATCTACTTCAACTCCCGCGTCGTCTCTGCGCAGTGGGATTCCTCTACTGACCGATGGACTATCACCATAGAAGACGGTCGTGTCGTTCGCGCACGGTTCTTCATCTTATGCACTGGCATCGGCTCCAAGTTCTACATTCCTGAATTCAAAGGCCTYRARTCCTTCCAGGGCRTMTGTCACCACACCTCTCGATGGCCACAGGAGGGGGTCGGTGTGAAAGGAAAACGAGTCGGTATCATCGGTACCGGAGCGACTGGTGTACAGGTTATCCAGGAGGTTGCTCCGGATGTAGAACACCTCACTGTTTTCCAGCGTACTCCAAACCTCGCTCTGCCGATGAATCAAGCTAAGCTTACGGAGGAAGAGCAGACGAAAATGAAAGGGGATCTCTATCCTACCATGTTCCGTCGCCGACATCAAACCTTTTCCGGTTTTACCTACGACCTTCAGCGCAAGTCCGCTTTGTCTGTATCTCCTGAGGAGCGTACTCTGTTCTGGGAGGATCTCTGGGAAAAGGGAGGGTTTCGCTTTTGGATTGAAACGTATGAAGATGTCTATACTAACAAGGAAGTTAACGATGAGGCGTACGCATTCTGGCGGAAGAAGGTTAGAGAACGAATCCATGACGCAGAGCTACAAGAGAAACTCGCACCCACGATTCCTCCTCATCCTTTCGGTACTAAACGTCCGAGTTTAGAGCAGAGATATTACGAAGTGTATAACCAGGATAATGTTTCTCTTATCGACATATCCAACAATCCCATTGCTGAAATCACACCAAGAGGTGTTAAAACGAGCGATGGAGTCGAATACGAATTCGACATTCTCGTTCTGGCCACAGGTTTCGACACTGTTACCGGAGGTATTACCCAGATCGACATTCGTGGTACGGAGGGGATTCCTGTTCGCGAAAAATGGACCAACGGGATTTATACCTATCTTGGAATGACTATAAACGGTTATCCGAATATGTTCTTCCTCTACGGCCCACACGGACCAACTTCTTTTTGCAACGGTCCAAGCTGCGCTGTGAGTTTGGCTGTTGTCTCGCCTTGATCTATACACACATATTCATTAAAACTGTTAATAGGAAATGCAAAGCGACTGGATAACTGAATGTATCAAGCACATGAGAGAAAACGGCATCGATACGATAAATCCTTTGCGAGAATCGGAGGTGCGTTGGCGGGCTTACGTCCAAGAATGCACCTATAAGGGTCTGTGGCCTATGGCAAAGTCATGGTATATGGGAGCAAATATACCTGGAAAAAACGTGGAGGCGCTGAATTTTGTAGGAGGCGTCGATATCTATCATAGGCTGATCAAAGAGGAGGCCGAGAAAGGGTATACAAGTTTCGAATTTGGCACGACGAAAGTCGTGGGGAGTTGAGTTGCTGACGCCTTGACTTTCGAGGTTAGTATCAGGACTAATGGAAACATGGTGATAAATAGCAAAGAACATACTTTTCTCTTTTCCATAGGCCTGTATTCTGCGACTGGATTATATTACGACAAAAGAAACAGGAACAGCGCTAGCTGTCATCGAATTATTTTGGAATTCTTAGTGGTCTGAGTTCGATACTCCAAGTGTCTTGCAAGTTTTGGTAGTAATTAGAGGCGTTCGTGTATGCTGTGCAAGTTGTCTGAGGCGTCTCCCGCTGCTTGATGACCACGAGTGATGATAGAATGGGTAGAAGTACTGCTAGAAAATTATCTCGAAGTAAGTAGAAGTGAGAGAAACTCAGGGTCGTAGCCTTCTTAGCTCAGTGGTAGAGCGCAGTGCGCACCACTCGTATGTATCAGAGAAACGGTAATCTAGGGTCCGTGCGTGGGGAGATTCGCTCGCGTGGTAAGGGTGTCGCCACACAAGTGCACACAAAGATGTGTCCTTCTAGCCTTCGATTTTCAATGCTTCAATGCTCTTGAACTTCTCGCAATCTGTATTCCTCCGTGATAAAGGCTTCATCATACAAATGGATAGAGTCATTCAACATCAGATTTGAAGCCACGCCTCGAGAGTCGAGCTTGAAAAGATCCCGGACCGCGCAAGACCGTCAGGACTCAGCTCGGTGAATTTTCATTCGTCATGAGAACGCAGACTCCGCATACGGGCCTAGAGCGCTTGAACTTGACAGAAACTCGATGTCAATAGCACGCCCCACCGCTCACTGTGCTCGAGATAATGCGCATATGTGACGATGGACGAAGTGTATGTGTAGAAGTGTACGTGTAACAAATGTTGCATGATCGTGTACGATACAAAAGTCGCTGTAGTTTATTCTATTTATAAATCTTAGCGTAGTTGTGGGTAACAGGACAGCTTATGTGTAATAAATCTAGCTCGAAGACTTACACGTCAGCTGGCGCCGACCTCCCTCACATAAATGGTAGAAGTTTCTGTCCGACAACATTGTACGAGAAATACTTTTCATTTATCCTATATAATACAAATGTCCACGATCCCAATTACTCCAAAACTAACCAAATCAACAAGATAGCCCCAAATCCAAGATATGCCTCAAAGCCCAATTAATTCAACTGCGTGCCGATACCAAGCGCTTCGTCGCATTTTCGATAGTCTTCATGGCTGGAACAGCCAAGCGGGCTGCGGACTATACCCTAACAGGACACCCGCTGTAGAACTGTGAAGCCATACGGATGACTTCTTCTTTTCCGGCTAGGTAAATCACACGTGAAAGGAGAATGGGTAGAGGAGGCGGAGTGGAGAAAGGGAGGACGGGGACGAGGACAAGGACAAAGGGTGGTCGTGGCGTTTCGATATCGAGAGAAAATGAAAGGGAGGAAGCAAGCAGAAAGGGGAGAAAAAACACAAATCAGTAAAGCTCGAAAACCCCCCTCGAACCCAACTCACATTTCTCAAATTTCAACGGACCCATCTCCTCAATCTTATACCCCTCACTCCTCCATTGCTCCCCAGGCAAATAATCATACAACCCAACCTTAACCCACACCCAATCCATCATACGGCCCACCAACGTCTTACTAACAGGTTTATACCACGGTCTAGCTTGGAACCACCGAGGATGCATACGCGGGAGCTGGCCAGATCCAGAAGATTTCGGTAGGACTGGGTCAACGGGGAAACTTGGATTTGATGAGAGACGGGGTAAACAAAAGTGGTATTGGACGAATGAGATGGATTTAATGATGGTGTGGAGGAGGGTGTGGAGCCATGCTGGTTGGGCTGGTTGCCTGAAGAAAGAAAGAAAAGGTATCAGCGCATGGTTCCAGTTGTACGAGGCAGAAAAAAGGGAGAGGGGAGAGGGGACAAAGGAAACGTTGAATAAAACATACATCATAGCAATCCTAACCCTCTCCTCACAAGCGCAAATCGTCAACCTCCTCGCAAAGCTTTTTATCCCCAAGAATTCAGGGACAGCGTGAAGCAATTCTTCCGTGGTGTGGGATGCAACTTGGCGATTCGTTTCAGCTGGTACCATATACTCGGCCTCGTAGGACTGAAGTGGTAGTTGGAGAAAAAAACACAGTTGGTGTCAACGAGACAGGTGGGGGGTTGAGGGTCAGTGTGTGGTTGACGATAGGATAGGAAGGAGGGATAAAAAAAGGGGAAGAGTATGTTAAGTCAGCCTTCTTCTCCTTCATGGATGGAAAAGGAAACTCTAACGTACTTCAATCCACTCTTTGAACGCCTCCGGCGTCTCAGGTATATCCTTAATCCCCATCCTTTGTCCAATTTCAAGCCAATAAATGAAGATTGCCTGTTAAAGTTCAGGGATGGTTAATTAAGGTTGGGAAAGTGACAACGTAAAGAGAAGCAGTGAGGAAAGAACGAGTTAAGGGCCAAAAAGAAGGGTCGGTGGAGGAACGTGAAAGGATCGGGCGGGCGAGGGTTGGCAAAGCTCATTTCGTCACTTACGTGCTTCTCAAGAGGAGAAAGGGGTCTCCAAGCAAATTTCTGCGCCCATGTCTATAGAATAAAACGAAAGTGAATTCGTCAGTCAGCCTTTTCCTTCGACTAGCTGGGCCTGCAATGAGCCTAAAGAGGTGTGCCCGAGTCCCGAGTAAGCACTGAGAAGCTCACCTGAGGTTCGAATATGAACAACCCAAGTGTATACAAATAATCGTCATTTTTCTACGCACATCAGATGATTAGCCCGTTGCAAGGAAAAAGAGAGCACAAAAGATTAAAGAAGACGTACGATATTATACTTGGAATGTAACCAATTAACGCGGGCTAAAGCTAACATCGCGCGGGGATCTTCAACAGGTTTTTTGGTCTCGTCTGCCGAGGTGGCGGTATCACCATTTGGCAAAGTTTTGAATTCGGATTTATCCTCGGAGTGATCACCATCCGTGCGAGTGGCTTTGCCTGAGATAGGACATACCATCCATGTAGCTGGAGGATGTTTTCAGCAAAAGAGAAAGCCGCAAGAGGGGAAGGATGACGCCTACCAATTAGGATTTCGGTCTAGATATGAGTGGAATTTCAGTTCGGGTACACATGTTGAGGACAAGAATAGCACTGACATCAGCGTAACGTTTCGAAACATTTGTCGAAGATCCAAGTTCCTTCGTATCCACTAACAACTTTGAAATCGTCGGCTACCAATAAAAGGATTGTATCAGGCGCGAGAAGGAATGAAAGACTACATGAGTACTCACAATAGCATACGTTTTGAACAACGCAAATGCCAACGAATAATTCAACATTGGTATATCATACATGAACGAAACCTTGGTAACTTCCTGCGCATCCTCAATCGTGAGCTCCCCAGCTTCATACTTGGCCTGATATTTCCGGTGAAGAGCGTTATATCTCCTCCAGCGAAGAGAACGAACAAGGAGGAGGTAAGACAGGACAGATAGAGCAATGAATGTGGATTTCGGGTGGATGACTCGGAGGTGAGTGAGTGGGGCTGACAGAGAGGTTACTGAGCTTGCACTAGGAAGCCAGTGTACCATTGCTAGGGACTCGAGCATCGTGATGAAAGTTTGAAACTAAAGCTAGCGAAGCCTGATGGTGGTCTGAGCGCTGGAGATATAAGGGAAGCATTCGCCTAGCCTAAATGTGGCAACCAGTAGTCTAGGGCTACGCCGTCACAAGATATTTTCGTTTGTTCCATGATAATGCTGTAGAAAATTGCGGGATAGAGTAAGATTAGCGCCGTTCCGTGTAAGCGGTGATTCACGCACATAAATGGCCTCCGCCATCTCCGGCTTCGGCACTTTCCGCTACTTACAAGTTGGAAGGTCGCCGTTCCAGAAACTACCAATTACCGTCATGTCTACTATTCACTTTAAGGACATGTGTACGTGATGTGATCTCGACTCCCTAGGCAACTCAGTTGGTCGGAACATTTGTTCAAGGAATGCATACGATGGCCAGGAAAATCATATGCATTCCTTGAACAAATGTTCCCAACTGAGTTGCCTAGGGAGTCGAGATCACATCACGTACTTACAGGCGTTGGACGGTAAAACATCAGTGCTTCAGCATAACACCTTTTCTTTGAATTTACATAAGTAGCGATATGCCAGTGAGTTATGATTCTCACCTAATCTCACCCAGTCTCCAATCATCCCCTGATCTACACAGAATCGTTCATGGGATTGCTCGGTTACTGAAATGCTTTCAAGCCGGTGAATACAATTCCTCTCGGAAAATTCTAGGTATTTACATATGTCTACAGCAGTATATGTCATGGACTTTTACGTTCGACCTGAACTACCCTCTCGAGTGGAGCATAGATGACACTAATTTGAACCGGCAAAAGCAAGGACGTCATATCAGGAGATGTGCAAGTTGGATATAAGTGCTCCCATCGGAACTTCTGAACTACTTACTATGACCAATGCTCCCGTCAGAGCTTTTGTGTGCACTGGTACTAGGATGAACAGCTCTTGGTGGTACTAGAGGAAGAGTGGCATGATGGGTGCAGCCATACATTATGGATACATACTGCTAGGAAGTTTGCTCTCAAGTACCCTTTCAATCAGTGGCAAGATTTCAAGTTACCTCCTTTGTATTCTTCCTCAGTAGCACTTAGCAGTAGAATCTTTTCGGTCTGGTTTCTTTCCTAAAATATACATTTCAAATCTTGTTCAATCTTTTTTACAGAACAGTACAAAGACAAGAAGTACAAAATGACCTCATAGAGCCATGGAGACCAGCCTATCATGCTCAGTTTTCATATCCAGAATTGTCACAGCACCTGACTGGTGTCCAAAGCAGACATTGGAGCCTGCCTGTGACATGGACAAGATATCACGATACTTGGGTGGAATCCAGAGGACATATTTGTTGACATATTGCCTGTTTGAGACTGAATGTAGCATTAACAGTTCACTGTTGTCCTCATTGAGATAATAGATGTAGAAGGGAGTGTAGGATGTTGTAGAAGTTGAGCTGTCTAAGGCCACAGTTAATTAAATCCAAGGGAAGTGATATATATACGAAGGTGAAACTTACTTTTTATAACATTGAGGATCTCTATTGCTGAATTCCAACCTTTGGCAAGTACTTGAGAGCCATCCCTTGAAAATGCTACTAATGAGACTGGAGAAGTGACTTTAAATTCTTGCACCATATCTCCTGTATCCACCTTCCAGATCTTGACATCACAATTTTCAGATCCAGACACCACCATCTGGCTATTGTGAGAAAAGGCCACTGCTTTCACCCTGTCTGAGTGTCCCTGGAGCACATGCTTCAAACCTCCTGTGTCTCCATACCAGATCCTAACAACCCCATTGTTAGATCCAGATGCCACAAGCTCAGTTGTGGTGGAAAAAGCAACTGAAGTCACCCAGCCTGAGTAACCTTTCATCACTTGCTCAACTTCTCCTGCAGTGGCATTCCAAATCCTAGTCTCCCCATCTTCAGATTCAGACACTACTTGGTGCTTCTTAGGGTCAAAAGCCACCAAATTGACCCACTCTGTATGGCCTTTTGCTTTTGGCATCACCTCCTTTGTAACCAAATTCCAGATTCTGACATCTCCATCACTAGATCCAGAAAGTACTTGCTGGTTATTGGGAGAAAAGGCTACTGATGCTCTGCCTGAGTGAGCTTTGAATGTGTGCTCAACTTCCCCTGTAGCTGCATCCCAGACTCTAATCTCCCCATCAAATGATCCAGATACTACTTGCTTGCCAGTGAAAGAAAAAGCTGCTGAATAGACAATATTTGAGTGACCCTCAAATACCCTCTCCACCTTTCCTGTAGGTATATTCCAGATTCTGACATTGTCATCAGATGATCCAGATACTATCTTTTGTCCATTTGGAGAAAAAGAAGTTGAAAACACTGGACCTGTGTGACTGTTAAAAACATGCTTTAGCTCTCCTGTGGTTGAGTTCCAGATCTTGATGTCCCCATGTGATGTTGCACACACCACCTGCTGGTTATCAGGTGAAAATGCTACAGATTGCACCCAGAATGTGTCTCCTTTCAGTATGTACTCCACCATCCCAGTGACTACATTCCAAATTCTGACATTTCCATCCTCAGACCCAGAAGCCAACTGCTGCCCATTGGGAGAAAAGGCTAGTGAGGTCACTGCAGCTGAATGGCCTTTAAGCATATGTACTGCCTCTCCTGTGGTTATACTCCAGAGTCTTATATCTCCATCTTGAGACCCAGATACCACATATTGCTTGTCAGATGAAAAGGCCACTGACCTCACTYCTGCTGAGTGACCCAAAAATATCTGTTCCACCTCTCCTGTTGATGGATTCCAAATTCTGGTTTTGCCATCATGACATCCTGATRCCACCCAAGATCCATCAGAAGAAAAGGYTGCATCATAAACTGCACTTGGATGGTGTAGAACTTGTTCACATGCCCCCCAAYTCTTCTCTATYCCACATATGATTTTAGCATTGCCATCAGAAAGATGGGAAGTCTTGTAYTYTCCAAGAACACTGTCTTCTGGTATCCACATAAGTGCAGCATGGTAAACTTCAAGTGGCCTTTTGGAGATGCAATCTGCTACCTGAAGTATAAATGCTCTTCCTTCATGCAACCACACTTGAAGCTCCTGGATAGATGCTTGGTATGTTAGCATATTCAGCTTCTGTTGAAGGTTGGAATGAATTAAGGTTTCTGGATAATAGGAAATTACATACCTGCAGACTCTGTGCCACTTTGTATAGACTAGGAGCACCAAATGCCAATTTCTGCAGAAGACTAAGATTTTCCAGCCATTTCAAGAAATGGCTTGACAAAAATGTCTGAAGAGCTTCTAGATGCTGTACACTAATATTGCTGCCTGCCTGACTCCAATGGTCTGCCCAATACTGGCAACAATACATCAATGCTGGTGCTTCTTGCATACATTGAGCAGCAATAGTAGATTGTGAGAGTGTATTAAACTCTGTATCTGTCTGAATGCTGCATACATTCTGCTTGAGCCTGCTATGCATGTACTTGAGACAGCACAAAGTGAGAAATGCATGATGCTCTGCAGAATTGAGGTGATATACAGACAAGCACTGTTTCTCATGCACAATGTAATCCATAAAAGATACATGAAACACTGTGATAGGGTGATCTGGAAATTTAGTGGAGTCAGGAATGCTGAGGAGGGAATGAAAGAAGGACAAGGAAGCATCCACATTGAGATCATCAACTTGGATAGAAAGGAGGTCCTGAATCTGTTTGGCTGATAATGGATTGAACAGGGACACCACAGTGTGCAAGACATATTTGCGGTGCATCTGCTCTATCTCAGCCTGTTCAGGAAGTTCTACCAAAGGGATTGAGCTCTGAAGCACTTGGGTGTATAGCTGGTTGATGGAGCTAAAGCCAGCTGATTTGGAAGCAGATAATATCCTGAAATGAGAAAGAGGGTCTGGACTCCTTAAATAGCTCTGCACTGTAAATGCATAAATGAAGAGTCTGTCTGCCATCTTGGTGAGTTGTAGGACAAAGTCAGGAAACTCTGCCTCCAATTTATGTCTATAAGGAAGATTCTGTAGCTTGGCTGAGAGATAATGATGAATGTCCTTCTGCACAATATCACTTTCAATATCATGGAGACTGAAAGTTTCCTTGTACTGGGCCTGCTGCAACTCCTCTTGGATAGCAGTCTCAGGTCTGCTGGATAAGAAGATCTTGAAGGGAAGAACTGTTGCATGAGCCATAAGCAAGGACAAGATCATGCTGGTAGCCTGAAGGTCACTACACTCATCTAGAGCATCAATGACCACTACTTGATGCAAGCTAGCAACGGTAATCATTCTGAATGGCTGCAGTAGAAGTATCTCAAACTGCCTCTTTGGTGACTGTGAGGCTACACCAGGCTCATACTTCAAGATCTCTACAAGCCTCTCCTGATATGCTCTATGCTGTAGAGAAAGTGATTCTGCAATTGAAGGAATGATCTTCCTCACATCACTCCTATCAGCAAAATCTCTTGAACAGAAGAAGCTTCCACCAAGCAGCCTATGTTTATCCAGGAACTCACACAGACTCTGTGCAATAGTGGACTTGCCTGTCCCAGCAATCCCACTAAGCCAGAATACAGGTGAGCTATCCTGGTCAGTGGCCCAGTTGAATAAGGAACTGAGAATGGCTACTCTGGTGTTCTCCATACAGGATGAATGTTTATCAGCCTTGAAGGAAGCATCAGCAGCAGCTTTCAACCTGTCCTGGATAGCTATGAAAGCAGTTAGTCTCAGAATAAGTTACATAATAGATACTGTTTACTCATGTTCAGAAGATCCTGCACAGCCTAGTGAATAGTTTTATAAGGGTATTATTACCATGAGTGTGCAAAGAGAGCTCACCAGTTCAGTGTTCTGCACTATATCAAACTATGGCAGGTAGATATTGAGAATTGTCCATAATCACAACAAAAACATGAAGTACCTGAAATCTATCCAAAAGTGCATTGATGCACTGAATAATGTTCTGTGCCTTCTGAGCATCCTCAGACCCAAACAAGATGTGGTCAACCTTGCTTCTCTTCAACATCTGCTCAATAGCCTTGTTCTGGAACTCGATTGCCCTGCATATACATAATATTATGTTAACATATTTTATAGATATTCTATTTGGAACACATACTCAGCCATGTTCTCTAGGCGTTTCTCAACTAAAGAAGGTAGCTCCCTACCCTTATACTTCCTGACAATGGTATCAAGAACACCAAGTCTATCTTTCATCTCAGAGAACTGGGTGTAATTTCCAGTGGATGTCTGGCAATTGAAGGGAACCATATGAGTAACAGATTCCACAACACAAAGAGGTGGAAAAAACGCACATCAAAAAGGTCAATAATCGCTAACAGACCACCAACAGCAGACTTGAGGGGCGGAAAGGCATCAGAACTTTCCTTCAAAACGCGCAAAGTAACCTTGAGCGCTTGCAGCGCAGTCGTTGCCACAGTCGCAATCGCAGGTGCCGGCGTAGCAGGTGTCGGTGTAGCAGGTGTTGGCGTAGCAGGTGTCGGTGTAGCTGTATTGTCCGGGCCGGAGCTGCCCGAGTCCGATTTGGGAGATTTGAAGTGAGATTGAACGGATTGTAGAGCTTGTTGGCCCTTTTTCTTGATAGTCTTCATACTGGCTCTAACAATATGAGGTTTCGAGATGAGGAGACGAGTGAATTGGAAGGATCAGTAGAGAGGGTGATGGTTGTAGGATAAGAATGCTAAGCGGGTTTATCTGATGGTTTCATGGACTGCTTACCAGTGCTTATGTACCACGGCCCACGCTTGTTCTCGTACTTTGTTCTCGATGACTCGATCCGACACGATGATCTCTCAAGCGATGATTTTTCCACGTAACCCCTTGCGGGTTTCTTGACTTGGGGCTATTGGCTGCTACTGGCTGCTACTGGCTTCCTCTGGGCTTTCGTTTTGCGTGATTTGCTATCACGGCAGGAGAGAACGAAGGAAGTTATTTGTCCGAACTACGGATGCTCAGAAGGAGCTGCAATGGCTGAAGAAGGGCTCCTCTGACCGAGGATGATGCTTGGGTTACGAATGGGAGACTGGAAGCTGTTGTTGGTGACCTGAGGTCTTGAACGCTTCGGACTGGATGACTCGAGCGTTGGGAGAGGATAGCTGCTGAAGCTAATGCATAATGATGCACTTGTGAGTACATTGACCCCCAATGACGGCTTTTTTCGAATTCACTGATTTTGTTTCTCATAGGTATATCCTTATGAGAAGCTGCGCTCACCGAACGTTCTAGCGACATTGACCACGACGGGACTTGCAGCTTCAACGAAGCCAAAGCTTCTCGTGTTTGTCTCTTCGATGTCGGCTATTGACACGGATGTCAGAAGATTGGGTATGGTCAGACGAAGTGGGTTTCTGAGAAGCTTCTATTAGAGGGCGAGCCGGATATCTTGTTGGTGATTCGAAGGTTGCAGGTTGCGCTATGCCCTTCCTTAGCGGCAGTAGCGCCACTCCCAGATGCTGCTCAATCCGTACGCCCGGAGAAAGATTTCAGTCTGGAACTAGGAGCATATACATCTTATGGTGTAATTGGGTGTGTAATAGCACAGCTGACCGTATCCCTTTTTTCTCTGACCTGTTATGTATCGTAGATCATTTAATAATGGCATGGCGCCTCGTAGTAGCCCGGTCAGTTCATATTCAATCTTCTTCGACAGTATGTGTAAACTCATATACCTTCAACTTATTTAGATTCCAACAGCATACTTCGGCTGTTCTGAATCTTCGGCGCGATGCTTATGCCGCATTCACTACGGATGAGCTGTATTCATTGGACCTGGGGGTGAAGCTTTCAAAAACCGGACGATGCATTGCCGGGGTTCTATGAATACAGAAGATATCGAACCAATTCATTGGGCTATGGTGTAGCTGCACATTTGGTGTGTCTTTTTCTATCTAGGAATGCCGCATGACCTAATTTCTCCTTGTTCTTCCACTTCCCTTGCTCGAAGCAGTCATGACCCAACATAATCTCTACCTACCTATTCCTACCTTTCGCAACTGGGCATGATTTTCAATACTAGGGGCAGGACATCAACCTGCATGAAGTCACATCTTCAGAGAAACAGGACGACTTCCACCGTGGCGGAGCTTTCGTTGAAAATCTGTCAGTTCGTCATCTCTATAATAATATATCAGAACTCAGATGAGTTACAGCCTCGAGCGCTGGCATAAGACCTGCTCGATCAGTCCAGCCCGCTGCTTGCCCGTACTTCTCATTGACATACACAAATGCTCAAGAAATGAGCCCCGCCGCTTTCCCATCTTTCGCCTTCTTTCTACATCCCCTCTACCTCCTTCCCGTTATCAAAGCCTCCAGCTACCATCCGCGTCCATCCGTGCTGCATGCACGTCGTTCCATCCTTCTAAAGTCAGTGACCATGGCTCCGCTGCCGCTGGATTCAGATCCACAACGAAATTGTTGGACTTGTACCTGCCTGTATAGCTTGATGTAGCTCGCACTCAGGCTTATCTTCTCTGGGGTGGTCGGGCTATGGGGTCCACGAAGAAGGAAGAAGGCGAGAATTTGGTGAATGGATTGGAGTTGGTGTGGTTAAGGCAAGGAAAATGAGGAAAACAACGATGATAAGACCAAGTTTCCAACGACCTTGTTGATAACCATTGACGTTGGTTTGAGCGATCAGGCCTTGAAGTTGAAGGTGTTCATAACCTCATCGAATTCCAATAGCCTGGGGATGACTTATCGACATACATGATAGCACAAGGATAGCTCCTTGCGTGGAATTCTCCGAGTTCCTTCTCCATTTCCGTCTCCCTGACTCTCGGGTCTCTACCTCCTCCTTAACTTGATCCATGCACGTATACGGCTCGTGCTATGTCACTACACCCTTATATCCCTATGGCCTCGACCCCACTGAATTCGTATCGAGCATGGGCTTTTTCAGCTTAAGCTTTGATCTGCATAACCGATGCGTCCTACATCTCAATCCTGAGCTTATCTTCGCTATGGGGCTACGGTGCTGTAGACGATGGCCTGCGGAACCCCCGCATGAGCTCAGAGTTCTGCAAGATTCTCTCTGAATTTCGATCGACCTCCCTTCCGTCATTGTTCCATCAGCGTCTGGAATTGATTTATATCTGCGGACTCGGAGGGCGGGGTCTCAGTGGGAAGGTTTTTATGGGACGAGAAGAAGGAGGCAAAGGCTAGGCTAGGCTAGGCTATGCCAGGAGAAGGGAGGCGGAATCCGTGTCTCGTAAGATGCAAGCTCATGACCGGGAATACTTGGGACGACGTGAAATTCACTACCCTTTCATACCCTATGGCGCTAATTCACGTTATGCTCACCATAGTGCGCTGTTTTTTCTCTTTTTCTGATTAGTGACTGACTTCGTGAATATTCACCTTGTCTTATCAGTGCTGTCTTTTTGTTCCTTGAAGATTCATACCATGAGTTATCCAGCTATTTGCTCTGTTCGTCCCACTCCCGTGCGTATCCTGGTTGCCTCAGGGTTAGCCTTGCCATTGCATTTTGGGTCATTGGGCAGGCTTAGCCTGAGATGAAACTTCGAGCGCGCGAATTGAAGCAGGAGTCAGCAGTGGCGATTATGGGGAGAAATTCTAATGAGACTGTTTACTTTGCTGCTCCTTGCTGCTACTCCCATACGATACGATCGGTATGAGTGAGACGTACTTGCACGACGTCCGCAAAATAGAATTAGAATTGCTCTGCGCGCCTAAATTCTTCATCACGTGCCTTAGCTTGCAATTAGGCGCCGACCATTCTGTCGTAGACTCGTAGACTGCATATATGAAGATTTTGCACATATTTTGCTCTTTCTCCGACTAGAAATGGGGGAAGAGGTGAAGCTTGAAGCTTGAAGGGCAATCTTGCGCCTTGCAGCTAGAGTGAGCGATTCTCAAAGATCCCCATCTCACACATTCTGACCACGCCCAACATTCCCAGACTGACGTTTGACTCGTTCGCAATTCCTTTACACGCATTTCTGGAGTGGCTGGTATTGGTGCTTGTTTTTTACACGTTGCATGTACTATCAGCGTGGCGTGTAAGTGGTCATAATCCTGGAATTCCCAAGCTTTGCACGTTGACTCGAGTATATTGCCTTTTCAAACATTTAGACTGTCATGACTCTCGACTCTCCTAACCTCCAGAGAGGGGTGATAGACCATTCATCACTTCGGCCCTGCAGATATTAGACACACTGCATGGTCTCCCATCTCACGAAGCGGATATACACGTCGCTCTTTGGAGCAGCCATTCATCGTCATGGGAACAGTTCGTACTTGGTGCAATCCACGCCTTTAATTTGGTGGAAGAGGCACTGACGCAGTCAGAAGCTCTGTTTAAACCTCGGGCGTGTCACTTCAGAACGGATCGTCGTCAGGTACTACGGATCCTCATCTTCGTCTTTCTTTCAAGGCGAGCGTTGTGTCAATTGCCGTCGAATCAGCGAGTCAGAAATTCTGGGCCCAAAGCGGAACCGGTATTAGCATTCCTTGACTTAGACTGTTCCGAAGACTCATCGAGTCTTCTCTTCCTTGACTTTGAATTGCTCATCTTCTTCGGAGGGAAAGCTCAGACGGCGTTCTGGTATAACACCCCTCAGATCCGAGTTGGGCGTCGCTTTCTTAGTACCCATTTCCTTGCTGTTGATAATGTCCTCGGTTGACGACAGGTGAGTGATACAAGTTGGTCTTATTGGAACCCGGACTAATTGTCAATCAGTCTCTGTTTCAGCAGCGACATACCTGTCCTGGCGCCGAATTCACGATCGGACGACACTCTAATTGACCAAATATCCTCTTTCGAGCGTGCATTCGTACGTCTTCATCCTTATGATCCCACCCAATTTCTGATATGTTTTTTCAGTGCTCTGATTTTGTCTGTGTCTGCTGCTCCATTCGCCTCTCGAGTTTACACGGCCTGTTGGAACACGTGGAGGAACGCCACGCTGAAGCCGATGGTACAGTTTCATATCCACCCAAAGTCGAACCCCTCTACTCCGAGAGCGACACGAGCACCCAACATTGGATTCGTTTAGAACCCAAATTCCCTTCAGCTTCGCCGCCACCTCCTCTTCATTTATCGAACTCTCAATTTTCAGAGTTCGATGATATGTTTGTTGTCGAATACCAGTACATGCCCTATCATGAATGGGAAAACACACACGACTCCTCCTTTTCTGAATGCAGTACACCCGCGCTATCTGCCCCATCACCTTCCATACCACCTACAGAATTACCTTCCGTACCTCCTTCCCATTCATATCCACCTCCACATGATATCATGTCTTCTCCTTCTCTGCATCCTGTCTTGGCCCCGGGACAGGCACAAACAGACACCCTATCCCCTCTTTCTTCCTCTGACGGCACGCTTTCTCCGCCTCCCCCCTCACTGAAAGAGCTGCGTCCGGGCGAGGTAGGCCCCATACGAACCCCCTCCACTGCCCGGGCGAGAGGAAAAGGAAAAGCGAAAGGTAGCTCCGCTGCGGCTTCCGTGGCGTCGAAGGCGCAGCACAGCAACAAAGTGAAGCAAGGAGGGAATATCAAGGCGACTCGAAAAGTTTTTGTGGAAGTTGCGGGCAGAGCACCTACTAGTAAAGCTCGGTCTGGATATGGAATTGCGGGAGACAAGCCGACGTCGAAGAAGAAGTTTTCAAAGAAGGAAAAATGCCATAAATGTCCGGTATGTTGTTGGTGTTCCTTCGTGTCTCGTATTCATAACTTACTATGTTGTTATTTATGCATGAACGTTTAGACTATTGGATGTACCAAGGTACGGCTTCTATACTCTTCGTATACTCGTATCCTCGAGTCATCGAATCAATTATCGACCTGCTGACTAAGCAATTTTCTTTAGGCCTACCTGAACGCCAACGGGCTCAAATATCACCAAGAAAAAGGCACATGTACCTTTGATTCTGAGTCTCCATTATCGGAGGAGAGTGTCGTAGGAGGTGATGATGGTGAAAGGCGTGACATCAGGACTGAGCCCTCTTCCTCCCAAATAGTCACTCAGCAACCACAGATAAAGCTATGGACGGCCACGACTTACAATTTACATCCTAGATCCGTGGCTCCCGTTTCTATACCCGCCTCACTCCCAGTTCCGAGATTCGACTCTGGTCCGAGTCACCACTACGCATTACCCGCGCAGGGTCTATCGGCTGGCTCACCGAAACAGACACCAGCATCATGGTCACCGCCGTCATTACCGTCACTTGTGCCGTCATCATCCTCGCCTCAGTCCTCTCCTGCTCCATCTTCTCCCATTACTCCAGCCACTCCGATTACTCCAACCAGTATTCACAACTCCCTGACTTCGTTTTCGTCTACGTCAAAGCTTATAGATGTCATACCACCTGCCCTGAACGATAATCGTACTCATATGGATACTCCAAAATGTGGCTCGGACTGCGTGATACCCGCCGAACGTGAGATTTCGGAATCGTCGGCAGCTGCAGCGAGAGTCCTCGTCCCACCCTTCCGTACGCATCCGTTTAAGGAGGTGTTGTTTGCTTCCAAGACCCGACCCTTTAGGCTTAGCAAGTCCAATCCCTCCGAGTCATCCCCAGATTCGTGTGATTTTGGTGATGCGGATGCAGAAGCGGAAGGGGACGGCAAGTCTGAGGATGAATTTACCATGGAGGTGGAGGTGGAGGTGAGGGATGAGCCGAAGTTCCCCGAGGTTGAGGTCGGGGTCGATGGTACAACAGATGAGGAGATATTATCCTCGTATGGTGAGGATGAGAGAACGCAGGGGATACGTAGTCCCAGCGCTAGTGCTAGTGCTACTTCTCCTAGGCATACATCTCCTATCTCAACAATTTCGACGCGCTCTGCGTCTCCTGTCTCCTCTCATGTTTCGCGCTCTCCTTCGCCTGACGAAAATGGCTTGGAAATTGATATGGAAATTCACGCTGGTACCAGACTTGGATCACCGATAGAACTTGAAGAATTTTCGGAATGACCCTGCCACGTCATCTTCATTAACTTGGTGTGTCTTCTCCGCTTGTTGCGCCTGCGTTATATCGATCCTTCGATTTCCAAGCCATCGGATCCATCTCTGCTTCCGTCTCCGTTCCGTTACTTCCCGGCGACAGGCGGAAGTTCAAGATGAGCCTGAGATGAGCCCTCACTCTGGTCTCGACTTTCCAGGGGAGTAGGGGTGTTCTTGAAAACATGTTTTGATGTGGTAGATCAGGTGGTGCTGCTTGCCTGGCATGAAGGATAAAGTTTCGAGGGCGTTTTAGAACCGTGGTTTTGGAACTGTGTTGTGCATATGATTGTTCATTCTTGGAGAGATTTTTGTTCAATCGTGGAGACATGATTTCCGAGGACTTTGCTGCTGTGTTACAGGGCTAGCTTGCTGGTTGGCTAGCTGAACAGTGATAAATTGTCTGGTTACCAGCTTGGGGCGGCAGTCAAATATGATTATGATTTGTTTCAAAAGCGCGGGAGTGCTGGGGTTTTTCGGTCTTGTGCCAGGTGCACCAGGGTGCACCTCGATTCGGATGCACCCTTCTTCCGACTTTCATTTTGAAACGTCATTTCCATCTTCTCTTTTCACTTGGCTCATCATGAGGACGGGATTCCTCGTCACGGAACACCATAGGGGTATTCTTGGAAGTCACGGGCAATATCATGGTCATCTTGTTCTTTGGCTTTTCATCTTCGAGTCCTATATCCCTCTCGGTTGCTCATGATGGAAATTGAGAAACAGCCACTCCCGCTCCTTCGTTCGGCTTGCTGCGCTTATCAAACTCTTTTCTTATCCGATACTGGTTCTGGTGTATGCTGTCGCTTGAACTTTGCCGCGCACTTTACGAAGGAGAGTTACAAGTAATTTATTAACTATATCACTTGACCCGCCTCGTTTCATACCTTCACGTTCTTTCACTTCAATTCATCGCCCTTCTTCCGAGGGTACGTGACGAGGATTTCACGAGTTCTCCGTTCTCTTCGTCCTTCGGTGACAACAAAATGCTGTAATTTCGTTCTAGATCTGGCCCGTATATATGCTTCCGCGCTATTGAAAGCAATATCTCAATGTTTTTCGTTAATGACAAGTAGTTCGATGATGTGCTGCTCATTGTAATGTGACATTCCTACTGTCTCTGTATAGCTGACATCTTTGTTGGCCCGTATGGAAGAACTATCGCTGCTATTCACCGGTAGGAAGTGGTTTCCTGCGTCCGTGTCCTATAGCCTGGTCTTATTCAAAGCCTTGAATAGGTGAATAATAATAAGTTATGGCATGGGAGGCGGCGCAGTTATACATCCGAGGCGCAAGTATCGGCCTTCCTCTTCAAGCTATTTCAAGTGACTCAAACATGCCGACAAATTCAATGCTATTACCACTTCTATGGTCGGTGAGGAATATCACTCTCCTTTTCCCTTCGTAGTGCTATCTCATGTCTTCGGGCTTGCTATTACAGTTCATCCATTCCGAGGTTGTAGAACTGTCGTAAATCTGTCTCCCACTGCGCAAAATTCCTCCGAATTCTGCTATCAGCCGGGTAGGCCAGTAGCTATATGATGGTCTTCGTCAGCTCCGTGAAAGACTATCGTATCAGCTTGCAGATTCAGACAGCTCTCGTCCGCGGGAGGTTCAGGTCAGCAATGACAGTTAATCAGTGATGGTGGCCATGGTTGACCGGATGCAATACTTAAATAGCTCCGTTTCAATTTCCGGCTGAAATTTGGTTGAAATTGTGCGTGTATGTGGCGTAAATTGTTGACTTGATATCCTGCTAAATATTCGGAGGCATACACTGCGTCTTCCTCATCTCTGAACTGGTTGATTTTTCAGACCACCTCCGATACCTGTCTTTGATCCGCGCAGAACCGGGTGTAAGCTGCGTTCACAGACTCGGGAACTGACGATAGATGACGGGGCGCGTCTGAAACAACCGCCTAGTCTTTTGATAAGGACTTCACTGCGGAGGAATATACATATAACTAAAGGGCTTAGGAGCTGTCTCGGTTGGTGAATACACCGGGAAAAGTGGTTCCTACTCCCCTGATAAATCTTAATTTAACAGCCCAACGGAAGGATGCTTACACCGTAGTTGATCCTTCGGCAATGTCCTGACTCTAAATGCTCCCCTTGAGCAGTGTCACTAATTCTCTATAACAAAAATTTTTCATCAAGTCAGCCTTTATCCTGCGACGAGCACGCAACAACATAGCTGCAGGAAGGTAACACCTCATCTATATGAAGCGCATGTATAGGCAGATATGATTGACCAGATCTGTTGTTTCAACTTCTACCGGGAAGCTAGTCACCTCGAAGGCTGACAGTAGACCGCCCATTCCGCGACATGCGGATCGCTCGTATTTACTTCGGATTCTCCTTTGAGATGCATGTCGACACCACTTCTACCAGTACAGGTCGCTGAGTTCCGATGTACGAGGACCATTGTTCGACAGACAATGATGCGAGAAAAGAGTCACTCGGCGCTATATCAGGAATCCATTAATGATGATTGTAGCACGAAAATAAACGCGGAAGGAAGCTGCGTTCGTCTTGAGCTCCGACTCGATCTCCTGTCTCTGTGGAGATTGTAGGCCGTCATCATCTGCTCTGCTTGGACTCAGGCTCCACTGAAGACTGGGAGCTTTCGTTGCAAGCCACCCTAAGGTAGGAATTGGAGCCCGAGAGCTGGGCTAATGCAGAATCAAGATCAGTGCCTGCTTTAGTTCAGATTGAACATACTCCAAGATATCAGGAGTGCACATTTACTGAGCAAACAACTTTCGGCGGCATTGCAAAGATGGGCCATATAAGTCTTGATACAGTAATTGACAGTGCTGCAATGCCCGCGGCCATTCATATATTTCAAATTGTCGAAAGGTGCATATTAGAAGGAAGTGCGCCACACCATATGTCTTCAGTTCTTCGTCCAATCGCATCTCAGCGGTTTTCTGCGGATTCTCAGAAATGTGACGTTCGTCCCTAGGTTTGAACTCTGATTAGGAACTGATCATAACTCGTTCAATTAGACGTTCCATTACTGACCATACGTGGTTCCAATCGTGCTTCGACAATTTTGAAGTATGTTAGCATAGGTTAGACTCAGGTACCTTCCGCTCCCGATAGGTAGCAGCTGGTATGCCTAGAATGGTCATTGTCATGCATAAGTAAACGCCACGCCAATCTGCTAGCGAACTTCGTAGAACTTCAACATACGTACTGGATTTCCACCAACAGCTCGATTTCCTTGAAGAGCGCCGTGTCAAAACAATTTCCGGCATTGGCTTCGGAGTAATTTGGACCCAAACGAGGCCGAGTCGGGAAGCCAGTGGTTTTTGATGATCTTCCCGAAATGTATACAACGGCCGTTTCCCCCACAAAAGTATAATACCCCAGGTTTCATAAGTCAGTTGGTAAAATGTTTTAAGTATGTAGTGTTATAGATGCTTACCATACCATATCTAGTAAGATTGAAAAGTAATAAGCCTCAGCAGTAACTTTTTGCAGTTGTTGTTCAAGTTGTTGATTGACTTGCCTACTAGAGGAGTGTGGGACATCGTCAAAACCACTGCTACGCTGTCTTCCTGAAACCAGGTATTGGGATCAAGATATATGATCCCTTCTGATTATACTTCGAATAGACGCCACGCTAGAAGACATCTTTCAATAGTGCGATCCCAGGAGGCTGTAAATTGTCAATGTTGGCGGTACGTCTTTTGTATAGAAGAGTTTAGTAACTCGCACGATGTCAAGCTAACATATAGTATGCTAGAAAAGAGGGTGATTGAATCCTCGAGGTGGGCCTGTTTCGGGGATCTGAGGTCTGTAAGCTAGCTGCCGGCGGCGATAAATTGAGGCCATAGCGCGCTCTTGCGTTCGTACAGTCCGCAAGACCTCGTAAGACAGCGTAAGACCAGGACTGATGGATTTCCGAACGAATTGTTTAACTTGATATGTATGCAATGCAAGCCGAGATCCTATTTTGGTCCTATGTACTTGGGTCCTACCACTTTAAGCGCTGACAATGTTCCCCGTTAACGTTATAGACGGCAACCGGCGGGAAAGAAACAAGAACAACACATTGAAGGATACAAAGGCAAGCAGTAATGGTTTACAAGAGGTAGCATTGAACCAGCACCCAAGGTAGTAATACCGGCCACCGCAGATTCCGCAGCCGTCGTCCGTTCGAGTTTGAGCAGTTTGAGTATGTAAGTAAACACGGGCGCGTCTAGGTAGCTATAGCCTGGCGCCGGAAGTCCTCGGCCCTGGACGCAGGCCTAGCGTTTACAATTGCTAAACACAATTGAGCTAAGAACAGTCCTGAGACAACCTTTCACGGGTTTGTTCGGTAACACGGACCCTCTGCAGATCATTCGGAGAGGGCTAGGCTAGCAATTTCGACATAGGGACAAGGGGCCGAGAGGGTTTTCGGCAGTCAGAATAATCCAGGAGAGTCCAGGAGTCGAATGGAACCGTGAAGCCCTTTCTTTGCACTGTACGTATGTTTGAGCTGCGCGTGCATTTGCGTTGCGTTGCATGGAGGCGTGCGCCTGATCGCTGACTGTGGCTGTCCATAGATGACAGTGCCTGAAACGTGGGTGCGCTTAAGGTTTATTTTAGGAGAGCATCCGTCGAAAATGTGTTGTTCTCTTCTCCATCAAGTCGTGCAGTACATCCAACCCGAGCCTGAAATTTGGAGTCCGAGTTGACGTTGACAATGACAAGTGATTCGCGCTAAGTGCTTTTGCTGGAGAAAGGAATTTCACGGGACCAATGGCCAGTCACGGTAGCGATGGAGCGTATGTGAAGTTGGAGCCACAGCTGGGTACCATAAGCACACGTCGTTGGTGGGAGCATGAGGACTAGTGCGAAATTTAGGAATGGTCCGAGTGGTAAGTAGATAAGTAGCACAGCGATAGGCCACCGTTGGGGGCTGAGAGCAATGTGAATAGTTGTTTCCGCCATCCACATAGAGCGTGTATTGCGTGCAGGTCAGCAGACGATCCGGTTTCTCTGGCAGCTGGCTTGACTGAAAGAGTTTCCCAGAAATATAGGTCAAGGTGCCAACGAGCTGGTGACCGCGCTTGTTTCATACATTGGGATACAATTCTATCTTGAAATTAGCGTGGTAACTTTGAACGAGTTCCCCAAAAGTGGCGTGTTGTATTTCTTGCGGGGCATTTACGTGGACGGTTTCGGCATTGGACTTGTTCCTGCGGGGTACATACATATAATGTATATGTATAGAGGTGGCTGGGAAGGAAGCATAGTTTAACGTTTAATTCCGGAGTACTAGTCTCCCAACTAGCAAGGCGGAGCAAATGATAAGACCTAAGATCTTAAGACCGTACCGGTGCAGAGCATTACTTCGAACAGAAAGCGACGAAGATAGTTAGACGAGTTTCAACGTGTATGTATACTTATGGGCGGCCAACATGACAAATTCATGTGCATCATGATATAGGTGTTTCACTCGAAGAAGGCAGTAGGTCGATATCATCCTTCTCGGAACTAGACACGAAAACGGATAAAACGGGGGACATTAACAGGCAACCTGGAGTTTGAGCCTGTTTGAGCCTGAGACGAGTTACTATCGAAACGTTTTCTGTACAGGGGATGGTGTGATGGTCATTTGACCTGTAGGCTGTCCCAGTCGTTGAATACGACTAAATAGTGATGATCAGTTCCGCTAGTTCTCGCCCGAGGAAGAGTAAGTAAAGGGTTCGAAAGAAGCCAGCTTGGAGGTGCTGTAGAGGTCTGCAAGCAGAGCTCAGAGCTAGGTTCATAGAGAATCTCGGTCAAATAGACAGTGATTCTCGGTCTTTCTCCAAGTGAGGAGCTCTGGAATTACAGAGGTACTTACGAGGAAGAGTCGTGCATAGGCACTGACTCGTTTTTGCTCATCTGACCCGGTCAGGCGGAGGCCATGCAGACCGCCGCGGAAGGCTCGAGTTTTAGCCGGAATAAAAAAATATTACATACATACGTAGGTCACGTGTCCCTAAGGACTTCGGCCCGTTGTGAAGCCAAAAAAGTGGCGGAAATTCCAATGTTTAGCGTCCACGACCATCTGCTCCGTGTTTAGCCCGTCATCTTCGTCGTCGTCGCCGTCGCTATCTGACAGCCTCTGTGCTCAACAGCAGCGACAATGCTTATCGACTTTCCTAGTCCTGTCCTCACTGTCGCCTCCGATGTCCTTAAAGACCTCGACGGCGCTGAGGCTCTCACAGGGCTGTGGTTTCGTGAGTTGTCAAACGTATCTATCGAGTAGAAATTTTCTTAATCTTGACCTTGAAATTCAGTATTCACCAAATGCAAGTTATCATTACATGACGGAAGACGGCTAGAAAATATCTCATGGCGTCTGTGGTATCGCGAGATGGCTGCCCGGCCATCTAGGTATCGGCCTCTGACACCCGATACGACTGCAGACTTTGCAAATCCCCCGGCAGATGGTAGGTCTATGTGTTCTTCCATATATGTGGTTTTTAGGTCCTTATGTTCGTCTAGGGACCTCTCTGCTTTCAGGCCAGCATCTCTCCCCATCTCCTCGACCCCCGATAGGAAGGGTCATATATGATATGCTGCCAAGTCCTTCCCCGAGAACCAGCGCCAAGTTCCGACTACCTAACGGGACCACCAAACTTGAGCTCGAGGTCACTAATAACATGCCCTTACTTCCAACCCCTGCGGCCGAATTACTGTCGATATCTATCATTCCACCTGCGCAGGGTACAATATCTTCCTTTACACCTGCCGCTTTATCTACGCCCCATACTATGTCTCACAATCATAACTTAAGCAGGTCCACTTCTGTTACTTCTACCCCTGCAACTATGGTGTCACATGTCTCTCCACCCCCTCCCCCGCAATCGAGCCTATCATCCTCTAACTCGGGTACGGGCACGCCATCATCTCCGTTCCCTTTGGTAGTTGTGGTAAATCCAACTCCAAATCCGACACCGCATCCTACACCGCCGGCAACTCCTGTAATACCCCCCGCCGTAACCTTAGGATCGGATGCACAAGGGCATACTCATGTGCAGCTTCCTTCTCCTCAGCAGATACGGCACCCAGCAAGGCTTCTACTACCTCCAACGATGCAGAAACGTCCGAGGAGTGATTCCTCGTTGGGCCAGGCACGATCAATGCACCACTCCGATGTCAATGGACCGCGACTATCATCTGAGCTTTCATACCCCCCTTCATCTCCAGGGCGTTCTAGCGCTCGCTCTCCGATTCCTGATGCTCTCCTTCCTCCCTCTCCGTCGACCTCGAACTCGATTACCTCCAATTCGCCCATATCAGCGTCTCCTCTGACCACAGCCTCTGAAAATTCTCATACAACCCTTAGTACCACTACTTCCACGACGTCTGTCAATTCGGCTCATGCTCATTCTCCTGACGCCACTCTCAAACTTCAAGACAGGAAGTTCTTCCTTCAGCGCAGCCGAGAAGGCGAACACAGTTCACTAAGCTCTGGATCACAGTCTTCCACTCGTAACGATACTTTAGTAATGACTAAAGTTCGTCCTGACTCACGGTCGGCGTCGAGCCATACAAATCGTTCTCAGAATCGGAGTGTTGCTACTCTCACGGAGTCTCCGGATGGTGGTCATCGGCCTGAAAGTGGTGCCGATCCTCGAGGGTATGGGTATATAACTGGCAAGCCTCGCGTTACTCGTCAGGCAAGCGAAGGGCAAAGCTCGAATTCTGCAATGAGCAACAGTTGGAGCGAGGGTGAAAGCGATGATGCTGACGGCAACCAGCATCTCGTAATGACACGTAAATCGAGGAGAAGTGGTAGCAGTAGTACACGCTCAACTCAAAGTCGTAGTTGTAGTCGAGGACGGTCTACTCATGACGGGTTGATAATGTCTAGGGGACGCAAGAGGACAGTGGGCGGTGGCTCTTCTGGTGGAAGCCACTCACATCATACCCATACTGTCGGTCGGAAAGGGGGCAGGGCAGCTGCAGCTATGCATGCTCAAGGGCACGCTCATGGCCATGGGCACGGTGCATCACAAACACATGTCACCCTAGGAAGTGAGGGTGACGCTTCTCGTGCACACGGTCAGGGCCAGGGCCAGAAACGTGTTACGAGCAATCGCGAAAATACTTTGCATATGGGGCCAGGGAATGGGCACGCTTCAGCTTTAGGCTTAGGTGGGTCGACGTCTGCTGGCACAGGCTCGACCTCGGCTTCAGGCGCGGGTGTGCCTCCCGCTCCCAAAGCGGCAGAACCCGAGTATGATTCCGCGAGGGTTAAACGCGAGCGAGAGCTAACTATTCGCCCGACGCAGTCACAGATTGCGCAGATGCAGCCTATACAACAGGCTCATCCACATCGACAGGCTCAGCTACCTACGCAGGGTCTTACGCCGGGACATAAGCGCCCGACGTTTAATATAGGGTCAAACTCGACTGGGAGCCCTAGCACTGAGTCTCCATCAAATACGGATATGTCGAAATCCTCTGAGCAACGCGGAGCCGGAGCCTTGGGTGGGGGTGATAGAGGGGGTAGGATGCTCCCTCTTGCGCTTGCACGAGCGCAGACACAGGCTCAGTTGGCTTCGGGGAAGGGCAAAGAACGGGAGGTTGTTCCACCGCGTCAGGCGGCTGCACCTCCTGCTTTCGTTCCCCCTCCCCAACCACAACCACAACAATCTGCTCAGATGCAGGCTCAAGCTCCTAAAGCTAGTGCCCTGCCGCAACCTCATGGTCTTCCACCTGCCATGACGAACTTGGCTGCTGCGGAAGCGATGATACAGGCTCATCACGAGAAAGCGCAAGCACGTCCGAGGAAGGTGGTAGTTGCTACAGATGATGATGATGATGAAGATTGGGATGAAACGGAGACTGATACGGATGTTGAGAGTGATTTCGAGGATGGGAGTTACGTGGAGATGGGGAAGAGTGAAGGGGCAGGAAGAGAGAATGTGGAGGTGAGAGAAGGGGATGACTCTGGGGAGTGGATAAGTGATGATGCGTCAGGAGAGGTCGAGGTAACTAAGCCTGAAGAACGCAAGGCTGCAGGCAGTGCGAGAAAGAGTACGGCAGGTGTACAACCACCAAGTGGAGGTCGAAATGAAGCCTTAAAACGGCCAGGCCATGCGAGGCATACATCCCAGCCGAACGTACCCACGGTAGCTTCGATAACAAAGCTGAAGCAGCAACAACAGTTATTAGCTCAACAAGCTGCTCGACAACAACCCCCTGGTCACCCAGCTCCTCCTCAGGTACAGCAACGTTCTTCACGGCATGGACGATCTGAGCGAGAACGAGAACGAGAGCGCGAGGCCCGCCGACAGGCGCTTACAGACCAGAAACTCCGCGAAGCTGCACTTGAAGCTCAGCGACAGAGGGATATGTTCGTCAAGATCCCTAAGCGAAGCTATTCGAACCTCACTACGCGTTCACGATCGGGACTTCTGAGCCAGTTGATGAATCCCGATCCAGATATTTTCCCCGTCAATCATCCGTACAGAAGAGGGCACTCGAGTGGGGATGTGTTGGGTAACAGTGGTCAAGTGGCAAGGGTTGGAATTCAGCCGATGGCGAGTATTGGTGGTGAGGTGAAGGGTGGTATTTCCGCTGCTGCTCCTTCTGGTGTCAGCGCTGCAGGGCCGAGTCGGCCATCTGGCGCTATGGGCCCGCCTCCTCTCCCGAAAATCTCGGCTCTTAAACCGAGCAAATCTGCTGTGGCGCTTCCTGTGGCTAACTCAGTAACTGCGTCTAGTTTCGTCGAGAGCGCTGCGATGACCTCGAAAGGAAAGGAGAAGCAGAGGGAAGCGAGTGTGGGTACGGGAAGTGGTGGTGGTTATCGACCAAAAGGGCGGCCTCAGGATCAAGAGATGGAGGATGAAAGTGAAACAGACGATGCTGGAGCTCTGCAAATCTCGAGGAGTGCGGCGCAGGAGAAATTAGCTGCGCTTGCGGGTAGGAGAAACGCAAGTGCAGCCAAGGCCAACGGGGTCAGGACGAACTCTGACTCATCGGTACGCCAACAGCAACAAAATCCACCATCATCGTCGCGGTATGGTGATCCTACACCAGCTCCACCGGTCCAACGTGCACAGTCACAGTTTATTCCTGGACCTAATGCACCTGCACCAACAGCGCCGGTGCCGTTGCCTCTTGGGTTCCCGTATAATCTACCGCCCGCTGCACCGCCCTCCTCCCCGCGTACAACCCGCCAGTTGATGCTACGCACGGAGATGTCGGAAAGTCTAAGGCAGAATCTTCTTTGGCATCGTCAGCAGAGTAAGGCGGAGTTGATGGGACCTAGGAGGAGGAGTAGTGGAGCTTTGAACGGGCCTGGACTGAGGCCTTTGACGACTATCTCAGCGGTGCCCAGCTTGGTGCATTTGACGGCAAAGAAAAAGCCTGGTGAGCCGGGGCAAGTGACTGCTGCCGGTGATGTGAGTGTAGGAGGGAAAGACGAGTGGGATGTGGATCAAAAGTCTTCGAAGATGACAAGAAATCGAAGTTGGGCTGGTGGTGGCCGGTGATAGGATTGTCGCTCAAGCGATAAGCTGTGTTGGGGATCTTCCGGGATAGGGTTGTCCTTCCCTGGCGGATGAATATGAGCTGCGTTTTCATTTTCCGTATGTTTCTTTTTGTGGGTTAATTGCAATTTGTACTGTATTCTCTTACCTTGTGCTCCCTTCACCCTCCTTGACATCGTCGGAAGGCAAGCGGTAATCTTCTTCTATCATCCTACCAGCATATTACGTCAAATAGTTTTTCTGTTTTTCCTCCTCCCTGCCGTCTTCTCGCACAAGCTGTTTGGTACGATACTACATGGTTGCTCTGTAGTTTTTTTGTGTTTTACTGGGTCTTGTTCTCTGTTTTTTCTCCTCTGTGCATCTTTTTTCTTCATAATATCCTTGTCGCTCACTCACTGTAATACTAATCATAGTGTCATTGTCGTAGTACATAGTCCCGATACGCATCGTCGTTGCATTGCATCTCAATCGAACTCGTTTTTTTATGTAACTGGGGAAGTCTGAGAGATCTGAGGAGGAGGCTTAGGAGGAGGATAATCGGCACAATGTCCCATTGAGGAACAGCTGAGAGACACTGTAGTTCTAATCTCTGCAGTTGTACAGCTATACACTTAATAGGTCACATACATTTAGCGCTTTAGCAGTCGTGTGATGAGCATTTACGCGTTCGCAAAAGCGGCAGGCAAGCTTAGCCTATAGGCGTAAGGTCTAAACGTTAAACAACGTTAAAACCACCACCACCACGTCTGAAACGGACACAATCAGCTCATGTGTAACCGTCGAAGCACCAAATAACTGGATAGCTCAAGATACTCACTTTCTAGGCGGATACTTTACCTATTCTTTTTTTCAAAAGG
This sequence comes from Neonothopanus nambi, assembly GCA_003987895.1. Classification (NCBI taxonomy): domain Eukaryota; kingdom Fungi; phylum Basidiomycota; class Agaricomycetes; order Agaricales; family Omphalotaceae; genus Neonothopanus; species Neonothopanus nambi. The sequence goes on from RCHF01000149.1 coordinate 37,813, forward strand.
TGACTCCAGTCTCCCAGTGAAAACCCGCGACGAGAGCCGCCGAGCGAATCTGAGAGCAGATGGGATATTCTAAGTTGATCCGCTGACGATCCGCTGGCTCTTCAATTCACTATAGCACCCGTGGTATGTACTATAGCCCAAAATTTCAACTATGGTTCTGATTTAAAATATAGCAGCCAGCTCGTTAGTTCCCTGAATTAGTTACGGTATTCTTATCTCAAGACGGGCCCCTTGATTCTTGAAAAAGCTCGTTGCATACCTACCCTTGTTTCTCGAGTCGAAGTCAGACGTAAAAATTCGCGGATAGGGGAAGTTTTTGGCGGATTAGCAAGATAGCACCCGTGTGAGGTGAGGCCGGCGAGGTGTTGTATGCATATTATATTTTTTTTATTGATCGAACAGATCTTTCTTTCGCTCAGTTACAGTCTATCACTTGAGTTGGTGTTGATTCTTGAGGGAGCTCTGTGGTGAGCTACGGCTCGCGAGCGTATTCTCCCCTGCCCTGCCTCTTCATGGGTATGTCATGGTGAAGTTCGGTCTTACCTGGAAAGAACTGGATAGAGCTGACTCTTAGCGCTACATATTTAGATTTTAGCAATCTGAAACGAAACCCCAACTAAATATGCTACCCGTTCCATCACAGCTCCATCATCGTCAGTTAGGCTGGTATAACTACCTTGTCCCATCCCGCTCTGGGCTATCCCATTTTATCTCTACGCAACGAAGCTTACCAAGGGCCAAGCAACTCTATCGCCTTCATCTCTGGTGAATGACCGTGACTCAACTCGAGTTCCCATGGCCAGTAATCTGGCGAGGACTTGGTCTTGGGAAGCCCTGAGCTCCCCGCTATCCCTGAAAATCCGACTGGATCTCAGATCCCGTTCGACTTATGCCGTACCAATACGTCTGAAGTCTCCGAGGACAATGCTATAGACGGTCAGTGTTCCCAATGATATCAATCGTATTGACCGCAGTATTATCGTGTTATTGTAGGTAAATATCCGTGATTCTAATCACTGGTGTATCGCACACCGCGACAAACGTGTCGACTTATACCTTGTAGAGACATAGAGGGGGTCCTAGGCGTGTATGTGTTTTCTCCAAACCAGAACTTTTTTGATGAACATTGGGTTTCAAGTGCGTTTAACGCGTATGATCATCGGTTTTAGACTCGCAGAGTCATGAGTATGTGTACTTCCCATCGTAAGTCCTCAAGCGTTTGGATCTATGGGTAGCTGACCATTTCTATACAAAATCTCCTTCGATCCCTTTCGATCCGCGTTTGGATCACGACTCGGGGTACTTAGCCTGAAAGGAAAGTTTCATACAAATTAACAAAGGTTGCCTGGTTACTTACCCAATAGCCAAGGGCTGCCCTATTCAGCTGCCGTGTGCATGCAGACTGGCTCGGAGGACACTGGGCACCGACATTGCCGTTTAAATCCTGCTCGTTCGACGGAGCCCGGATTCGAGAAGGGGGTACTTGGGTAGCCAAGCTTAGTAGAACGAATGGCATCATCATCATCTAGGAGGCTAGGTATATACGTCCTGGACTGCTAATCTCGTATTACTCTGTCCGGTAAATACTGGACTGTTTTCGTCATATTCAAGCACAAGACTTGCCCAATACTGTCAGGCGCATTTACTTACACAAGCCACAACAGGCCACAACCCGCAGCCCCGAGTGAGAGGATTATGTTGTAGGCTTACAGTAAGCGCTTAATTTAACGGTTAGAAGTCCTACTTACTACATTCAGTGAGTCATAGTCCATCGATACTTATCTACCGTCGGACCTATGGGCGAAGCTAGACTTGGCAGTCCTACTTAACAGAGTGCTGAGAGCTGCTGAGAGCTGAAATCAATTAAATCACGGCTTTTGTCAGTGGGCGACACATCGAAGCAGTTGGTGGGAGCCTTGATTATGGAAGTGAAACGGCCGTTATCTCGGTCTTCAGCGTCCTTATTTACAAAGAGAAGCTTCTTGAAGATCCGGAAAGTTGGACGAGACATCCATATTCGTGAATCTTCGACGGCGGACGGTTACGCGTACATACGCCTTTCCGGTGAATGATTTCAATGACAAAACGTTGCTGAGGAAGAGGATACTTATCAATCGTCCTGCGAAATTCGTCCAGGGGTTATGTATACCTATTCAAAGAATCTTTCAGCTGAAATTCTTCGACTCGAATCTCGACTCGTGTCCTCTCGGATCCGTACCTATCCGTCCCTGCTTGAAGATCATCACTGACTCGAGCTCGCAAATGCCGATTCGGTTGCGTTAACGAATCCGAATGAACGGCAGATAGAAATCTCTTGCAAGCAGGCTATTCACAAATAATGCGTACGTCAAGGAGCAGAAGATTTACAAATTCACTCGGCTCGTCAGATTTTTGCATGATAGCAGATATCTGAGGATTATAAGTAGTGGTCTGACTTGAGAATGAGTCATTTCAACACGAAGCCATCGGGATTTCCGAGGTCAGGCCACTTCCGTAAGCAAAGCTATAAACAGCGAGCCTCTTTCGGGGAAGTTCGGCAAATTATCACCTTAGAAAGCCATCCTCGTATTATCATACCTTTCTCCCCTTACCCTCCCCTTTTTCTTTTTCTCCTTTTTTTCTCTTTTTTCTCAGACCTTTTCCTTTTTCATCCTTCTGATCTTTCCATGTCGTCCAATGAAGAAGATTATAATGAGGGTGGTGAAATCGGGAACAGTCACAACTCGAAGAAACGTAGAGTGCAGCGTGCGTGCGATATTTGCAGAAGAAAGAAGAGTGAGTGTAATTCAGAAGATGTTCATTTTCAGTGGCAGTGGCTGACCCGAGGTAGTTCGGTGTAAGTTCCATTGTCTCAAAGATGTCATGTCGAATTGAGTCTCCGCAGGCGATGGAGTACAGATGCCTGGTAACAGGTGCTCGAACTGCATAGCGTACAGTCTCGAATGTACATATGTCGAAGCTGCAAAAAAGCGTGGTCCACCCAAAGCGTCAGTTCCAATCTTTGTCTTTTGACTCAGGGGGTACTAACCCTGCCCCTGCCTACTAACAGTTACGTTGAAAGCTTGGAGAATCGCGTGGAGAAGATGGAAGCTCTCTTTCATCGAATTCTACCCGACGTAGATCTCTCTGAAGAACTCGGTCTTTCTGCCCATCCAAATTTATACACATCTGGTCGACAAAATCCGAATGTGCCACCCAAATATACTTCAACTACGGACCTAGCTGTCAGCGCTATACGCCGATGGGACTCCCCGCTCGTTTTTCCACCGCCCCATCAGGATGAAGATGCCGAGCACATATTGCTTTCGGACAACATAAAATCGCTGGATGTCAATCATGCTGATCATAGGTTCTTTGGCAAGTCGAGCGGCGCTATGCTCATTCGGACAGCTATCGATTTAAAGCAAGAGTACACCGGGAGGGAAACGAACTTGGTTAAAGTTATCCTAGGCCAGCGAAGGCCTCAGTTTTGGCAAATAACCCCAGTGAGTCACTCTCTTCTCCTCTTCGGAGGAATTCGTTTCGTTCGTAGCGACTAACGAATTTAGTGGGAAGAGACCGTCACAGAAGCTCAATATCCTACTTACCATTTCCCTGAAGACGACCTCCTATGCTCTCTCATCGACGCTTACTTTCAAAACGTGAACATCTTCCTCCCGCTTCTTCATCGACCGACATTTGAGCGTTCGCTCGCAGAGAAATTACACCACAGGAATGAGATGTTCGCTGCTGTCGTCTTACTAGTCTGTGCCGTAGGATCAAGATACTCAAATGATCCAAGAGTCTTGCTAGACGGCGTAGACTCGTGGCATAGCAGTGGTTGGAGATACTTCGATCAGGTTCAGCTCATTAGGAAGAGTTTACTGGCTCCTCCGACGTTGTATGATTTACAGTTCTACTGCGTGCGTTTTCTTCGCCGAGGTTGTCATGTCCGGATGCTAACTGCTTAGTTGATAAATAGCTCTCTGTTCAATTTCTGCAAGGGTCCTCGGCTCCACATTCGTGTTGGACTATGGTTGGTATTGGGATACGACTCGCTCAGGACGTAGGTGCACATAGGAGAAAAATATCGAGTACGCATACAATCGAGGATGAACTTTGGAAGCGTGCTTTTTGGTTTGTTCTTTCCCTCATTTAGCTACTCTAACTTAATCTTACGCTGTAAACTCCTAGGGTGCTCGTCTGCATGGATCGAATGGTGAGCACGGCGTTAGGTAGGCCGTGCGCGATTCAGGATGAGGAGTACGTTTTCGTGGTTACTTTATCCTCAATTCTTTCTCTCGCTAACTCTTTCATGTGATTTTCCATCCGTTGGATTACAGTTATGACTTGGACATGCCCATCGAGTGTGATGACGAATACTGGGAACATCCAGATCCCGCCAAAGCCTTCCGACAACCTCCAGGCAAACCCTCTTTAGTCTCAGCCTTCAATTGTTATTTAAGACTGAACAGGCTATTAGCGTTCGTTCTGAGGACTATCGTGAGTCTTCTCTCCGCTTATATGCGCGAAAACTGACCTGTCAATGAATATTGGATATAAATGTTGGAATATTTGAAAACAACAGTATTCGATAAATAAATCCAAGATTTTATTGGGGTTCGTTGGGAATCAGTGGGAGCAGCATATTGTTGCGGAGTTGGATAGTGCGTTGAATCAGTGGATTGATTCGGTACCTGACCATCGTGAGCTTGAGTTTTTTTTTTTTTCGTCTTTGCATTGATAATAATGACTGACTTGTTTTTTCGTCTATTTTCTCCATCTCTAAAATCCTCCTTTCCCACTCTTCTCCCTCATGCCCCTTCTTTCTCGCCTCGTTCCATGTACAAAAAKTCCGCTGGGATCCAACCCGCACAAACGAAGCCTTCTTCGCCCAATCCGTCGTTCTCTACGCACACTACTACCATCTCCAAATCCTCGTCCACCGTCCCTTCATCCCCTCCCCACGTAAACCCTCTCCATTATCCTTCCCTTCCCTAGCCATCTGTACCAATGCTGCTAGGAGCTGCAGCCACGTCGTTGACGTTCAACGAAAACGTCACGGGACTTTATTACCGTTTGCTCAGATATCTGTGTTCACGGCTGGGATTGTGCTTTTGCTTAACATTTGGGGAGGGAAGAGGTCTGGTCTTTCTACTGATCCGAATAAGGAGATGGCAGATGTTTATAAGTGTATGGAGGTGTTGAGGTCTTGTGAAGATAGGTAGGTGGTTTTCTGGTTCAGCTCATGCCTATTGCGGATTTTGACTTTTTTTTTTTTGCTCATTTTGGTTTTTAGGTGGCATTCTGCTGGGAGGTTATGGGATATTTTATACGAATTAGCTTCTGTTGGAGAACTTCCACTTCCGCATTCTAGTCCCTCTGCAATGTCAAATAAACGCGAGTGGGGTTCGGATAGTCCTATTTCGGTAGGGGCGGGGAGTAGTCCGGGAGACGTGTCTTCTACGTCGGGTGAATATACTCATGCTTCGGACCAACAGCAGCAGCAGCGAAATATAGCTGGATCCAGGAGGGTATCGAGTTCCGTCGCAGGTCATGGGCATGGATACGGACCTGGTCGAGAGCAGATGATACCGGGCTCGGGTGCAGCTCCCTCTTCCTCTTCAGCTGCTAATTCTATGGGAGGAGCCCCAGGGATGAGCCATTCAATCCCGGGAGCTTCTCCGATGACGTCGTTACCACATCCATCGACACCCTCTAGCGCAACCTCGTGCCCATCACCTTCAGGCGGCATGCAGTTATTCTCTTTACCCATGTACAGCGACGAGTTAGGAAGGTTACCTCTCCACGGCCAAGTCAACTTTTCCACGCGAGCACCTCGCGTGAGTACAAGTGGTACTTCTGGTACCAGTGCAGGTGCAGCGTCGGGATATTGGGGGTATGGTAATCCAGCTAACGCTAGTACCAGTACGTCCTCTCCCGCTTCAACGGGGATATGCCCGCCAGAGTACAACGCTTCGGTGTATTTCGATAATCCGAATCCTTCGTTGGGCTCGGGCGCGGGTAGAACGGGTTCGTTGGATGGAGGTGGAGGTGTGGGTGTTTCTGCTCCTTTGAGGGGTGGAAGAGGTGTTCAGCCTGGAAATGGGAGGGGTGTTGATGTGTTTGGGTTGGCGAGTGCGGGTGCTGGTGAAGTAGGAGGGACAGGTATGGAGGGTGAAGGTAGAGTTGGGTCAGGGTCAGCTTCGATAGAGAATATGCTGATTGATAGTGACACGATTGCGATGTGGTCTAATGCTCCTACCGGGTTTGAGTGAGTCATAATTTTGTTCTTTACGGGTTCCCAACGGTTTTTTTCAATTCTCAATTCCCTTCGCGCTTTCATTTTATATGTCCACTGTCCACTATCCACTGTGTCTCCTCTCTATCTCCCTCGACTTCATTTATTCGGTTTTTCATTACTTTCACCTGTCACGGCTCCTGGGTTGTGAATGTTAAGGCTGACATGTACGACACGACAGGTTGGATGATTGGGGAACGTATCTCACCAACGTAAGCGAGCTCACCCAGGGTCTGCATCATGGTGTCGGAGATGGTCCCGGGCAAGGAAGGTGAGAGGTTAAGCTGCAGGAAATTTTGAAGAAAGAACATGGTGAATGTATTATATACGTGTTTCGGTATGGATAGAATACAGTACTGAAAGTATTTAGCCTACTATATAGATACTAACACTCCCCTCTCCATTTGYTTATACATATTCGATTCTCCTATTTTTACTTTCTCCTCCCTGCTTTGTTTTTGCGTCGCTGTACCGTTATTCGCACGACATTGTAGCACTATAACTGCTAACTTATTTGGTTTTCTTTTGTTAACTGCAGTAATGAACTTATCCTCATGTCGTTTTTAGTGACGTTGATTTTGATTTTGATAAGTCTCTCCTAGTACCACCGTATAGACGTCCCATGGCACCGGCCATCTCGTCTAGGATATCAAGTTTCAAAGCAGACTCGCACAGAATAGATTCGCACAGTATTTTGGCTGCTTCCTGACCCGCCGTGATATTCTAGAAAATCTAAAGGGGGCAGAAAGGGAGTCACTGAAAGTTGTACACGAGAAACTCTTCATCGACATGTGCTGCAAATCGATGCTGGAAACGGTAGATGAATCGAGGGTGTAGCAGAGGGGTCAGACCTGCATCTACGTGCATCGCGATTTAATTTTGAGGTCGTTCTCATTGCTCAGGTCGACTCGTTCCACAGCCGCGGAGCGACATTTGAAACGGCGCTTGAAGCTTTGAAGCGTTGCTTCCAACCAGCTTCCAACTTCCAAGCGATATCCGACTCCCACTAATTCCACCAGTGGCACCAAGGCGCCTTTCTCTGCAACAACGATGAACGCTTTCCCAACTGAGCTAACGGATCTCATTATCACCTTCATTCAGGATGAGAAGACTCTCCTAAACTGCAGCCTCGTCTCACGCTCTTTTCTCTCCATCTCTCGTCCAGCCATCTTCTCGCAGATATACATACTAAGCCACAAATATACCTCCTCGTTCTTATCTCTATGTGACAGTCCGCTTTGTACCATTCCACTCGCACGCGCGAAATTTCTCGAGGTGCACGGAGATCCTTTTGGTGACGCCTCCGAAGCGGACTTGGAAAGAGGTGTACTTGGTCGACTATTAACGTGGGTAGCTTCTGATGGGAGTGGTAGAACCCTCGAAAGTGTACTCGGTGCACAGTTGGAAGAATTGTCTATAAAGGGAGTGCACAGCGAGGAACTCGATAAAGCGGGAGAGAGAAATTTGTTGGTGTGGTTCAGGAATTTGACGAAGCTTGAGATGGGCTTTGTGTCGTTTGAGAGCGCGAAGCAGTTTAGTAGGCTTGTGGATTCATTTCCGAAGCTTCAGGAGCTGAGTTTGTTTAATGTCGAGGTTTTTCCGAAACACATTGTTTCTGATGACGGGGACGCTGACGCCAACAATGCCAACAACGCCAACGACACCACTGACGACGTATTCGTAGGGCGTGAACGAGGTCCACCGAAGGGTTTATACGAACTAACTATTGCAAATATGGAACCACAACTTCTCGACGAGTGCATACGTTACGGACTTACCCTACGCAGCTTCACGTGTATCGTTGAACTATCCGACAACGAATACGAATCCTCTGTTTCCCTTCCGATCATTGGGAAAATCTTGCAAAGCGCAAAAGCGTTGGTGCAGTTCACTTTCGAAGTGCAGCGTAGTTGCATAGAAGACAGTTGGAGGAATTATTTCGGTAAGGTTTCGTTTTTTTTCGTGTTCATGAATGATTTTGAACAGTCTTACTACAGACATACACCTTGCACCACACGTCGATCTTTCCTTCTGCCCCTCCCTCCGTCATCTTGAAATCGATGTCCGCGAAGAATGGTTCTTAATCTACTTCCTTGAACATATCTCAGCCGCCCCTTATCGTCACCGCCATCCCTCTGAACCTCCCAAACCCACCCTCCAAACCCTCCGAGTCCCCCATCTCGAACATATCCTAAGCCCAACCGGCTGGTCATCCTTCGACACCCTCCTCCAAAAACCTTACTTTTCCTCTCTCCGAGAACTCAGCTTTTGCGTCGTAGATGGTTTTACTTTAGTGGACTACACTGGTGACGTGATCTCCAGCTCAAGTGCTACGAGTCCGAGTCAAGTTCCCGGGATCGCTGAGGGAAACCTGATAATAGGAGGGAAGAAATTCCTTACGTCCAAGGCCCCACGTCAGGGAACGCCTGCTCATGCTGCTCTTACGAAAAAGATGGAGGCGGCCCAAGAAAAATTACCGAGGTGTAACGAGCGTGGGCTGCTGAAATGGCCTGGGGTTATTTTGGCGATTTCCTATTGAATATCATGTTATACGGTTTCTTTGTTGTGATGGAATTTGGATGGAAGGGCGGGTAGGTTGGTTTCTTGCAGTTTACCTCGTTTTTAATTGTTTTTTTTTCCTAGCCGCTTTCTAGCCTGAGGGAGTCAAATGCTCAGGCATCTCTTGAAGCTCATATCCTGCATACATATTCGACGCTATTTCTTGGACATGTAGGAACGAATCTCAAGTTGATTGCGACATGATATATAAGTTGGACCACTAGGGTACCCCACTCTTATACATATCTAATTCTCCTACTAGCTAGTATCTACTTTCTCCCTGCGTTGCTTTTGTGTCGCTGTTCTAATACTTGCATGAAACGGTAGCACTATAACTCTATTTTCTCCCCCTCCCAGCTGAACAGTGATCATGATAAACTCATTCTCAGGATGCGTTGAAGACGAGCTTGCCCTAGTTTTTGGGAAATAATAGGTTATGTATTAGAGCACTGAGCAGGTAAATTGAAAACGACTTGAAACGGCATTTGAAACGGCGCTTGAAGCGCTGCTGAAAAGCAATATCCGATTCCCGACTAACTTGATCTAATTCCACCAAGTGGCACCAAGGTGCCTTTCTCTGTAACAACGATGACCACTCTCCCAGTCGAGCTAACGGATCTCATTATCACCTTCATTCAAGATGAAAAGACTCTCCTAAACTGCAGTCTCGTCTCACACTCTTTTCTTTCCATCTCTCGTCCAGCCATCTTCTCGCAGATATACATATCAAACCACCCATCTACCTCCTCGTTCTTATCTCTATGTGACAGTCCGTTTTGTACCATTCCACTCGCGCGCGCAAAATGTCTCGTGGTGCGCGAAGATCGTTGGGAGTCCTCCAAGGAGGACCGAGAAAGAGGTGTACTTGGACGACTATTAACGTGGGTAACTTCTGATGGTAGAACCCTCGAAAGTGTACTCGGTGCACAATTGGAAGAATTGTCTATACAGGGAGTGTGCTGGGAAGAACTCGATAGAGTGGGAGAGAGAAATTTGTTGGTGTGGTTCAGGAATTTGACGAAGCTTGAGATCAGCCATGCGTCGTTTGCGAGCGGGAAGCAGTTTGGTAGAGTTGTGGATTCATTTCCGAAKCTTCAAGAGCTAATTTCGTTTAATGTCGTTTCGAAACACATTGTTTCTGATGACGGGGACGCTGATGCCAACAACGCCAACGACACCACTGACGACGTATTCGTATTTTATGAACGAGGTCCGCCGAAGGATTTATACAAACTAACTATTCCAAATATGGAACCACAATTTCTCGACGAGTGCATACGTTACGGGCTTACCCTACGCAGCTTCACGTGTATCGTTGAACTATTCAACGAATATGAATCCTCTGTTTCCCTTCCGGCCATTGGAAAACTCTTGCAAAGCGCAAAAGCGTTGGTGCAGTTCACTTTGAGAGTGCAGTGTCATTTCGTACAAGATTGGAGGAATCATTTCCGTAAGGTTTCATTTATTTTTGTGTTCATGAATGATTTTGAAACAGTCTTACTACAGACACTTATTTCACATCACACATCGATTTCTCCTTCAACCCCTCCCTCCGTCATCTCGAAATCGATACCCAGGAAGAATGGTTCATAACCCCCTTCCTCGAACATATCTCAGCCGCCCCTTATCTTCACCCCTCCAAACCTCCCAAACCATCCCTCCAAACCCTTCGAATTCCCTTTCTGGATTCTATCCTATGGCGACTCGACCAGTCATCCCTCGACACCCTCCTGCAAAAACCCTACTTTACCTCTCTCCGGGAACTCAGCTGTTACATCTCAGATTATTGTACTTTAAAGGACTACACTGGTGACGTGATCTCCGGCTCAAGTACGATGAGTCCGAGTCAAGTTTCTGAGCTCAAGGACGAAGTGAAGGCACCACGTAATTTTACTACAACCAAGGCTCCACGTCAGGGAACGCCTGCTCATGCTGCTCTTACCAAGAGGATGGAGGCAGTCAAGAAAATGTTACCGAGGTGTAATGAGCGTGGGTTGCTGAAGTTTGAGATTATCTTGTTGATTTCGTATTGAATATGGGGTTTTACGGTTCTTTGTTGTGATGAAATTTGGATGGAAGGGAGGGTAGGATGATTTCCTGGGGTTTATGTCGTTTTTTAAACTGTTTCTTTTTCCTAGCCGCCTTCTAGAGAGTCGAACACTCAGGCATCTATTGAAGCCTGTATACATGCATACATATTCGACGCTATTTCTTGGACATTCTTCCTCGTTCGAAGAGCAGGAGCAGATCTCAAGTTACTTGTGACATGATAGGTTTGATGACTAGGGTATTCCACCCTTATACATATTCGATTCTCCTACTTCTTCTTTCTCCCTGCTTTGCTTTTGCGTCGCCTCATCGATACTTGCATGAAACTGTAGCACTATAACTCCTCTTTTTACCCCTCAGCTGAACAGTGATTCACTCATTCTCAGAATGCGTTAAGGACGAGCTTGCCCTAGTTTTTAAAAAATAATAGGTTCTGTATTAGAGCTGGAAATTTGAAAACGAGTTGAATTCTATACTACCTGTAAGTAAGTTGGTAAAGCGAACTGAGAGGATTCTCTCCGTCGCTCCGAGGTATTTCAGATCACGTGCTCACTGCTATACGCATTGCGTCAGCAATTTGACTTTGATGTTCTCGACCTTCTGCTAGTACTATATGCTTATATCTCCTGCTCAGAATACCTTTACGCGCTGGCTTCTCGTTCTGGTCTTCAAAGAATCGTGTTTCTGCTATGTTTGCCACCCATAGGAGCTCGCTTCGACTTCCAGGTGTCTCGTAATTTTTGCCGTATTATGCTCAGAAGAGAAGTCAGAACGAATGGAACTTCAATATCAGCAACTACATTCTGGACATGTGCAGGACCCGCGTCTTCTTGCAAAGTTGAAGTGACCATGCCATAAATAACGTTGATGGAAGCTGTAGCGAGCTGGTTTTTCGGCCCAGTAGGCAGCAAGTGTAAAGACGTCAATCGTCAATCCTACATAGCCCCGAGGTTAGTACTCTCTTAAAACTCTAGTCATGTCACTAAAGCTTTCATGTGCAACGCGAGGCGTGGCGTCGTTAGCTACCGTCCAAGATTGAAGAGCAGCAGTTGTCGAGGCTGGTGGCGCAATTTTGGCTCGGATTCCTATTACGAAGATTTCGCTCATGTCACCCGAGTCACTTGCCCTCTAGAATGATGACATGGGTGCAGGGTTCAAACACGATGGTCGAGAGTAGCGCGGAGCGCCTCTGACACATGTGAACCTGCCATCCAGATTCCAGACCTTGACGGTTGGGTAAAATATTCGGAGCATCAAATAAACGTCAGAATATTCCCATCTGTAACGTTATGTCTTTTACCTCATGACCATTCTGTTCAGTAGGAACTTGGAGCCCGCCTCAGGATGTCTTTACGTAGTTCCGTCCTTGTCAGCATTAGTGGGCGCTTCTATCCTATGCCAAGCTCTTTTCATATCAATTGTCGGACTACACTCCCCGCCTTGGCCCTCTATCTATACCGGATGACGAGCTCCCCCGCCTTTCCCCCACCTTTTTACCGATTTCGGACATCTCAGCTAGGTCGGTCACGGCAAATACTACTGCCCCTCTGAAGACTTGGGACCTTTTAGCCTCGTCGAGGCGCTCTCTCGACTTTCTAAACGCTTGGGAGTTCAATATTTTAGGTGCCTCTTGTTATTTCACAACTCTAGACATGTCCTGGTCGGAAGCTGGAATGCTTCTGAAACCAACTCGCTAATTGAGCCCTCGCTTACCATCGTCATGAGGCTCAAGCCTGTATTAGCCGCCATCCTTGGTTTACGGAACATCAACGTTCCAACATTTTTAGTCTTGCCGCTCAGCCGATTTCCAAAATGCATTTAAGAACCGAGTGCCTCTAAAAGATTTACAAGGCCCACTTTCTTTGCCTCGATCGCTCGTCACGATGATTGGACTCTTCTCATCGATCGTTGCTCTGTGTCTTCTTCCTCTTGCGCTGACGGCCCCCCACAAGCGACAGGAAGCCCGCGTCATCACAAGCTGCACTGTCCCTAACACGGCCGCGCTTACTTTTGTATGTCTACATCGCTTTCAATCCTAGACGAGGCTGAATTCTTATTCCTGTAGGATGATGGACCCTACATCTACGAGTTCGTTTTCAGCGGCATAAATTCGGTGTTCTCTGACATTGACAGTAATCCGTCAGGCAAGGCATTGCCGACTTGCTTACTGCTAACGGTGCTAAAGGCACTTTCTTTGTTAGTAAGTAATCGCCACACCTCTTTCACGAGTCAATTTCTGACAGCGATAATGGTGAAAAGATGGAAATAACTGTGAAGCATGTTATGATCCACTGATTGCCTGCATACTAAACCACGTTTTCTAGGGGCTTGCATCTACAGTGCCAACTCCTCGAATGGCGTCAGACACGCGTACAGTCTCGGGCACCAGCTTGCTTCACATACTTGGGATCATCCGGACCTCACAACCCTGACTTGGGACCAAAGTGAGCTTAGAATTCACACTAACAGCAGACTTGCGATAATCTTACAGTCTGTCGTCCTAGTTCATGATGAGATGTGGAAAGTAGAACGTGGGTGGCGCTTTTTTTTTAGCGCGACATCTCTGCTGATCGGACTATATTCATCAATCAGTCGCACTCATGCGAATCATTGGTGTTTCGCCTGCCTTCATGCGTCCTCGTACGTTCATGAGGTTTGCTTTCTGTATTTTTTAATCAGCTGATTTGAGCTGTGGGGTTGCAGCCTATGGCAACTACAATGATCTTGTTTTACAAGCATCCTACGTTCGCAATCAATCTGTGGTGATATGGGATTTTGAGTATGTTGCCAGAATATCTTGGATTGTGAAGTGATTAACAGATCTTAATAGCGATGGCGACTCGACCGGATCCACAGTGCAACAGAGCGAGGCAGACTACGATCAGCTAGTGAATCAGCATCCAAACACGGTTCTCGCATTGAACCACGAAACTTATGGTGCGCTGTATCTTTGACGTCTTTCTAGTTAGATTACTGAAGCTATCGGGATTCCATTCCATACAGAGACGTCTGCGTAAGTACCCGCAGTTTCCGATTTGACTATATCACTTGTTCATCTGCTTCTCTGGTAGCCACCAAGTTATACCTTACGCCATTCAGAAACTCAAAGCCGCTGGATATAATCTAGTAACAGTGGCAGAATGTGTAGGTATGGAACCCTATCAATGGGTTGGCACTCCTGGTACTCCCGACGTGCGTATTACTTTCTTCAACCATTTCCTATACAATATACTTATCTTCGTCTCTTCGTCTTCTGTAGTCGAGTTGGACCTGCTGAATATTCGGACAATTACCTCTCTCGGGACGTTCTTAACTGACTTTCTCACTATGTATGGACCTAGTTCTCTTGCTGATACCTATTCTTTATTAAGATCTTAATGACTTTATACTGCTTAACTTGGACCCAAAGCGATACATATATACTAGATTTTATCTAGTTAGTTACTTGGCATATGTTTAGTTGTCAATTCTCGGTTGTGTAGCCGGATAAGAACTCGACAATTTTCGTTCTCAATTCTTTCAAGTTCTGATCGGTGGACTACTCATACATAAGCGCAGATGTAAGAAGCATCCGGGGTTCATAAATCATCTCGACTCATACTTGTAGGAACTTTCCAGTGAATCCCCCTGAAAGAAGTGTGCTTCACTGGCGGTGGCGGTTCGATGACTGTCCTCCGACTTGCGACACGTGCACGTGTCAATCTTGCGTTTTTAACTTCGCTTTGATTCATGGAGAAACGTTGATTTTGGACCCTTTTCCTCGATTTCAGTCTCACTTCCCTTGCACTGGCGTATGTATGTCGTGGAGGTTCTCGATATGACAACAAAAGATCAAGATATCAAGCTTTCGAGTTGTCATCGTGTCACCGTTGGAATGGGCCCACAGGGTTGAGACGGTGTAGTCTCATCACCCCATCGGTGAGAGCAAGGACACAATCCAAGGCCTAAAAGGCTCTATTTAAATACGTCCGAAGGTCACTTGAGCTGATTTGTATGCCAATACAGGAGCGTGAATTGCATGTTTCGCACCGTTTCGCACCAAAACTTGATGTAATTTCAATACCTTAATCAAAGAAGACGCTGGAGATATCATAGCGTATGATTTCGTGTCTCTTAGAAGTTCTGGATTCAAATATCCAAATATCTAATCAGCAACATCTATCATATATGGTGCGTACCAGTGCATAACATGAGAATTTTATAATGCGGCTTCTTCGGTCATTGCTATATCACCTCCAGAAGACGAGAGAGAAGGCATTGGGTTTAAATTTCTTCCCTCCCCCCTTTTTTCCTTCCTGGAGCGGTCACCATGGCAGATGTGTCTGCTGAGGAGCAGGAGATACTGAGCTTTTTGTCCGGCGAGTTGAAGGCCAGCTATCTCACTATATCCTCTCTAGTGCTGCTTCTTTACGAATACCTTGTAACTTTTGATGCAGAGGCGAGTTCGAGCTATATCCTTGATACCTTGGGGTTCTTGTTTACCTTCTCTGTAAGAACAGGTTAAATGCTTCTGGTCTGGTCCTTGGACCATTTCTCGAATCCTTTTCTTTACGGTCAGCTTTATTTGATGGTGATTTGTTCACGTACTCTACTAACCGTCACTGCCATGTTATTCAGAATCGTTACCTCATCCTAATTGTGTCTGTGTGCGTCGACATTTTCTTTTTCGATCTGGGTCCGCCATTAAATTTTAGTTTTTCTATTGAAGCTTGACGAACCTCAGTGCGTACACTTTGATCAAAAGAACCCACTGAATATTGAGTTCTCGCAGCCTTCTTTGCAAAAAATTCTTCGGATAATGTGAGTGTTAATGTCCTCTTCTGTAATGTGGACCCACTGATATTCTCAACCAATTAGTTGTAAGCCGTCAGGCGTTCTAAGTATCTATTCTGAATAGCTTAGTCTTCCCTATAGCTGCCTTCAAACCATAAAGGCATCATTCGCCATTGGAAGTCTCACATTTCTCGTAGTGCAAGGTACCTCATGTCCCTCAGGATGTTTTGTCCCAACTAACTTCTCAAATTCCAGCAATCTTGACCATACGGGTATGGTACCTATTCTCCGGCAACAAACGCCTCCACATATTCATCTTATTTGCCTATGTCGGCACTACGATCGCATCTATCGTTGTCCTGAGCTTGAGTCTGTCAAGTCTTACTGTACCTCAAGAACTGGGAGCAGCCGCCGGCGCCATTCCTGTACCTAGTATAGGATGTAAACCTCCTCACATCGACCATGTGTGGCGATTGTTTTTACCTTCACTCGTTCTGCATACGATTCTCTACATCCTGACGATCATTCGTGTTTTCACTTGCAAGGAACCTTTGCGTAAAACGCCACTTGTTAAAAAGGTTTTACGAGAGTAAGTGTTCTTATGTTTTTGAATGCATAGTACCCGTTAATTCATTAAAAATGCTTTTCCGGTTGATTCTAGTGGCGGTTTGTTTTACATCGTCGCCCTCGGTAGGTATTGGTTCTTCAGGTTCTATGCATATTGATACGATCGTTTCTTTTTGAATAAGCATCTATCACCTATACCGAAATCGGAGCACTAGCTGATAATACCCCTGTGGTCCGTACCCAAGCTCCAATCTCACATCTTGCACTCGAAAACTAACCCATATTCATCATACCAAGCTCTACCTGACAGCTGTGTACTCCAGGTTCGTATCATCTTCTTGAGCAGGGGCGTGGCATCCAACTGAAACCACTTGCTATCTTCACAGCTTCACCGTTACAGTAATCTCGATCTCTGTATCCCGGATCATGCTAAGCATCAACTCACTCGCAGCAAAACTCCGACTACAACCTGAATGGCTTCTGAACCATTTTGAGCTGAGGCATATAAATTGGAGAGTGGGTGCTACAGAACGGGAGATTATAGTAGATATTGAAACGGCTGAACCGGAGGGGCCGTCGTTTTGGGATGAGTAGTGTTTTCGGAATGTATTATGCTTTGTATGCTTTGATGCTGTACGATTACTTGTGGGCTCATGAACAGATTATTAGAACAATATGTTAATCGTTGCAGTTATGACAGTCGCATGAGATAGCACTCCGGAATTAGCTAGAGCCAAAGCTGAGGTTATCGCGAGTCGATGTAATCGTCAACTCGCCCGAATAGCATTTGGTACAACCAGCGACGGACGCCAGAAGAACCCTGCTCATCTTCTTTTCACGTTGATCCTGCCACATATGGTCGGTCGTCGAGATGACAACATCAATTTCATTATTAAAAATGAAAGACAACATATCCTGCAGGCATCCCATTATACAATATGGGTGAGAATTATAGTATTACATGGGTATTAAAGAGAGAACAAATCTCTATATCATGAGTCTGGAGAGCAATAGTGGCGTATTAGAGAAAGGAGGGATAGAAGAAAAGGTGTAGAGCGTACAGATTGCGTTATGCAGCGTGCTTCCCCTTCTTGGACGACGGGGCTATTTCGTATGCATTACGATCGGAATCATCATCCTCCACCTGTACAACCGTGGATCCTTCTCCTCGGCTCTGCAAAGCCTCTCTACCATCCCGGTGCGCATGTGCGTGCGAGCGACGATGCGACCCATGGCCGTGCCCGCAAGAGTCGTCCGAATCAGAATCAGACGAATCCTCATCCGACGATTCGTCAAATCTCTTTGGTTTGTGGTATATGCAGCATACTTTAAACCAACAACCAATGAGGATAAGAGTTAAAACAAGAAAAATGCGCTCTATAGCTCACTTTTCGACGACTTTCGTCCACACCCTTCGTTATCGACGACATCATCCCTCCATTCTACTTTCTGCTTTCTAGCTTTCCTGGTCCCAGCCCGTAGCTTCAACGTGCCCACTGTAGACGGACCATCTGGTCCATGTGATGATCCGTCGTCCTCTTCAGGAGGAGCACCAGTAATTGTGATAGTCCGCGAGCCGTCGCCAGGTGCAGAAGTATTAGGACGACGCTGAGTTGCTGTGCGGTAGGACATTTTGACGGTGGTGGTATGAATGAAAGTGGAATCGAGGCTTTTCTACGCTCTTTCTAGGTTTCCCGCAAGTCGTCACTGGCGTCGTCAGCGGAGGTTCGAGAATATCGTGGTGCACCGTCGACGACCACGTGTTCTGGGGTCCGATGTGCCTGTTCAGAAGATGAGTAAGCATTTGGTAAGCATGATGAGTCTTTCCCACTGACACCCACTTCAAGTTGCCGGGCAGGCAAATACAGAAACTTCAAAGCTTCAGTGCTCAGCTTCGAATTTCAAAGGTTAACTATCACGTCTGTGGCTCCGATTCTTCAACTCATTCTTCTAAGGATCTATACTAAGGCCGCATTCATTCACGACTCACGAGCCTCCGAGTCCGCCGCCTCCGCATCTATTCATCATATCCTGAGGAAGTATCGCATCCGACTCAATAAGTACGTATACAATTCAAGAAAGAGAAGCTCATATTTCTGTTTCAATGCTATGCAGACGTACGTGTATTGATATGTTGGAATGTTTTCAATCAGTCCGAGTCACAACATGCAATGCGCTATTAAAGCTCTATGACAAACCTAGTCTCAGCGGAATCGAAGCACGAACTTGGGTATGTCATGGCAAAGTTCTGAACATTATGATTTACATCCATGATACGCATCTAGGGTTGGTAGCGACGACCTTGCTACAATGCCATACGACATGTACCCACTGCACACAAGAGGATTGCCGCGGACACGCCGGTCCTATTCTTGAAATTTCAAAGCCAATGAATACTTTATTGAGAAACGGGATGTAACCGAGAAAACAGTTAGCAAATGTCCGCAGTTTTAACCTTCAGTATCAGAACTCTAACTTTACTTCCTATACAAAAAAAAAAGTTCTAGGACGCCTTTCGGGGTGACCTAATCGCTCAGGTTCTCGAGCCAGTGTCTGTCAAAGGAGCTCTTTACTGCGGTAGAGTCAGTTAACAGCAAATAACAGCGTCGAAGGATCCATCATTTCAAATTCCTGTCAGCTCATTCACAGCATTATAATTTATCGCATTGAGGATTAAAATTAATTAACAGGAATCACTTACTTACCAGACGGGAATGCTCTCTCCCGAGAATCGTATCCTAGGTCCCAGTCTGCCTCAAGATGGTTCGTATACGGTGATACTGCAATACCAGCGACTTTTACGGTTTGGCCCGGCCCACAATTTCTCGCGATAAGGGAGCGGAGAGGAAACTGAGTAAGTATATGTAGCTAGACTTCAGACCTGCTACGAGAAGCGGGAAGCAAGGAGAATTCGAGAAGTACTCCAATTCACATACATATACATAGATAAGTGGAACGTATGACCGCTTTGATTCTAAAATCTTTGAACGTGCTATTTACGATTTCTCATATTCCCGATCTCCTTCTCCCTGTACAAATTTAAATCACTCACATTCCAAAAGCGTGGCTTGGAGTAGGGAGTTTCCAGGTGCCCGACTTGAATACCTGATTCCGAATTCCAGATAGATCCACGGTACAAAGGGATGAACAAAGTAAGCCCTAGGCCACGAGTTTTGTTACGACAATGTGTTGTTCATGAAAGGGGTGTGATCTCTTCAGCCGGGAGTTAAAGGATATATTACTGAACTCTTCGAAGCAACTGTGTAAACGGAATCGTCATTGTCGGTAGAACTTATAACGAGGCCTAGGCTAGACTAAGTACTTGACTCACACCGTGAAAATTTATCTCCGGATCCTCCTTTACCTCGCAAGTATGTAGATACAGACGGATCTTGTTGAGCTGTGCGCGTCGATGTAAATTCGATGGAGTCCGCACGGTTCCGACGCGGTGGGGAAATACTCCATCCCATGAGAACATCAATCATTGACACTTGGAGGAGGAGGGTATCGTGCTTAAGGAACGTGCTCGTATGAATAGCAAGCTCCAAAGGAATGATAGACGTGAAACTGCTGCGTGGGCAAGACATACGTATCGGAGATAGGCTATGCTCTAGTCCTAGCACATAGGACGAAACGCGTTGCAACCAAAGATTGGCAGATCAAAGAGTATGATACACGTTGTGATATGTGAAGGAAGGTTTAATTCGCAGCTGTGATCTGGGGATATGATTTGCGTCGTCCGGACGTGTCGGTGTTCTGCGTAAATGAAAGAAAGACTTTAGAAAAATTAAAACGATGAGACAAAGAGCTTTTAAACGAGCGCCCGGTAATCAGAAAAATTTCCTGAACTCGTGTTCATTAATGACAAAGCTGGACAAAGCCAGGTTTCCCGAGTCAATGATATGGTATGGAAGAAATAAGAAGTTCTTCCGTGGAGAGAAACGGTGCCTGTATCTTGATTTTTGATGGCTCCAAGATGACTCGACGCTCACAGGGCATGAAAGGGATGTACGGAAAGAAGAGATTTGAAGGACTGCAGGGAACCGCACTGGTCGTCAATCACCCGTCTGAAATCAAAGATGTCGAAAGCTATTCAGGAATCAGTACGAAAGGGACGTCATTTCATAAGGCAATACAGGATCCAAAAAGAAAAAAGTTTCTCATAAAGTTGGAGCTTGGAGAGCACTGCGGTAGACCTAAAAAAGAGCATTAGCTTGAAGATGCTATATTGAGAAAACAGCCAAGCGGGGAAACCTGTATAGACTCGAGCCAGTCTTTTTGTTAACAGCAAAGCATGTAGATGATAGCGCTAATTGTGTTTGCGACGAAAAATTCCAAAACCGGCAAAGGCCCTGCAGCTTCCATTCTGAGCTTTTTGTCTTTCCCTTCCTCGTGATCTGCGTATTGTCTTTGAATTTTATGAAATTGGCTTCTTTATGAACGCTCGTGTGGCGGCAATGTCTTGCAAGACAAAAGAAACTCGTCTTCGCTTCACGTTTATCCAAGTCTTCAACAAAAAAGAGCTGAGAGCGTGGCGGAAATCTCCTTTTTGTTTTTTTTCTTTTCTTTTTGCGATCTGTCCGTGCTTAGATTGAATTTTTTTTGCATACCTCACAGTTCGAATATGGATAACCGCTCCTTCAGGTCATATATAATCTCTCACAGAATGGAGTCGAGTCACCAGTTCGCTCTGCGGCTACTCATTTTTTCCAATATCCTAGCGGTCTTCGAGTCATGCCTTACTACCCTCAGCCAGCCGCCGCCAACTACAACACGCCTCCCGCTCATTCACAAAAACAAAGGGGGTACCGCATCTGTGATCAATGCGGCCAGGTTGAAACTGCCGCTGCTAGGTTTCGTCTATGTGGGGGATGCGTAAGTTGCCTACACCATCATCTCATTGTTCGGCCATTCTGACTGGAGCTCTTTCAATGACCCTGCAGATGGTAACCCAATACTGCGTGCGTCCATCCCGTTATTCTATTAAGACATCTCCTTCTGACTCCCTATCCATTTTAGTCTCCCGAATGCCAAAAGTTACACTGGCCGAGTCACAAGCCCATCTGTCAACACACCGCGACTCAGATATCCGCGGTGAAGCAGCAACACATTGCTTCCGGCTATCCAAACGAGGAAAACATTGCTAAGAACCTTCGAAAGTTCTGCTCCGCACATACGACTCTTCTCTCTTGGGTCGGCTTCCAGGCTTTACAGCTGAAGCGCGTACCGTCCAACATTCGCCAACAAGCCCTTGTCATTGATCTAACACCGCGTAGTCACTCAGAGGGTCACCGTCGGTAAGTCGTTCTTTTGTGTATTCAAGAGTTTTTCTGACCCTGTCGGTCCACCTCCTCAGATTCTCAGTTGCCTCGACGCGAATCGTAAAAAGAAGTTATATCGCCGACCCACTCGTTCTCGCTGACATCCAACGACGAGACGACCGATGCCGACACAATGGTGGTATCGGCACCCTCATCATTCTAGTTCAATGCGCTGGAATTTCACAGGTCATGCCTGTCGAGGTCGACCCTCCTTCTAAAATCTCATGGGACGTGCGGGAAGATTGGAATGCTGTTCTTCATCATTTCGTTGAATCTGGAAGGACAGATTTCCAACCAATATCAACGACTCCTAGGGGGTGAGTCTTTCTGGTTTTTTGTGACGTAGCAGTTCATTAACCTTATCTTTCGTTCACTATAGCATCTACTACGGATAAGCGCCCGTCGATATTGCTGTTCAGATCTTCCCTTTCTCCCTTCCCTTAGACGTACGTCTAGAACCACCGCACTATCCTCGTCTTCGGCAAAACGGCTATGATGCCTGTAAATTCACTCCGATCATGATACGTCCCCACACGCCGCCCCACTCCACCACCTGTGCAAAGCATTTATCATACACCCTTCGAGTCTTCGACTTCCATCATTCGCAACTTTCCTCTACAGCTAGCTGTTCAGGGACTCTACTACTCTTATTTATCCCATTTTGTTTCATTCGTTCAACCAAGTGTCTATTATATACCCCCCCACTCACGTCGCTCTGCGCTTTGCTTTCGACTTCCTGATTGTACTAGTTATTCGATCTCGATATGTTGTGTTATTAGCCCACTGTATTTAGGCATTCTTAATGAATGGTATCATCCGCATTGAAATTCTCATCCACGGGTCCGAGCGATTCAGATTTTTAAATTCTATGTTTCGTCGTATTAGGTTAGGCGCCCGTGAAAATAGAGACTACTTCCTCGTCGACTTTCCTTTAGACGTTGAGGTATATCCTTCGGAAAGATGCCTATACCTATGAATTCGTCTCTTCCGGTCATGATCACCCCACGCCCCACAAAGTCTTCGAGTTCCATTATTTCGCAGTGCTTCGCAAGTTGCAGCGCCTAACTCCATCCACAGCTCTACAGCTCTTCCATTCATATCAAACCTTCAGAGGAGCATAGCTTCCGAGATATATAATATACAGCATATCCAACTTTACTTCGCAACAACCTCATAATCCATCAAAGAAGAAAAACAGCTTTGAATCAGGACGCTTGACCGCATCACATCACATTATGACAACAACAGTAACTCAAATCAAAGCATCATCTCCTCAACAGCCCCCTGCAACCTCCCCCAAAACCCTTCCATATACCCTTCCTCGAAACCATTCTCATCAAAGCACAGCTGTAACCACAGCTTCGCACCAAACGTATGCGCCAGAAGCAGTAGACCCCCAGCCTTTTGCCGGCTTGCGGTTCGAACGGAGTGGAGGTGGATAGAGGGGTAAGAGGAGGGAGTGTAAATTGAATCGAGGTTGCCGATTAGGGATAGACCTAAGAGGGCTTTACTAGGCGCAGGCGGAAGTTTGCTATTTGAATCCATAACGCAGTCTATGAGGGTATCTATGGAAGGTAACTCGGGAGTATCGACCCCTTTCGCCCATCTAGCTCTAATCCCCGCCATCTCAACCGCACGAGATGTCAGAAAAACTGATTTAACCGTTCGTCTCGTTTGTTCCTTTGCTGATCTTGCGCGCGCCCAGAATACGGCTGGTGAAGGGGGGAGATACGCTGGTAGGACGATGTTGAAGTAGGTTAAAGCTAGGAACCAGTATGTTGAGGAGGGGTGAGGGGTGAGATATGAACGGAGGTTTATCGCTGTGTACATCATCCTATGATCATGACAATGACAACATGAGCGTCCCATCGAATCCTCTTTCGTTAAGAATGAGAAATGCTTACAGAGGAGACTGCGCTGCTTGAGGGTCTGAATTATTATTAGACCTCCTCCATGCGAGGTTACATAGTGCAAATAGAGCGTGGTTCACGGTTACGTTGTTAGCCTTGCATTTAGCGAGGATAGTAATTGTTTCAGCTTCGGTGAAAGCTCGCTCTAGCATGATAGTTCGTTGAGGTGCTCGTTGTTTTCGAGGTAATACATGTCCTCCCTATATCAACGGAAAAACCACGTCAGACCTGAATTTGTTCATATTGAGTTGGGATGGGATACTTGCGATTTCTTTGTGGAGATTCTGAATGAAATTGACCTTGGCCGCTGCTTTAGCGAGACGATTTTGAGGAGTGGGTAAGCGTGGTTCAAGAGCTGGAGGCAGGTGCTTGAGCTGTTATCGCTGGTCGGCGAACTTGCGGCAATTGAAGAACAGACTTGAAAACGTACCCAGTCAGGTGTCTCTAGAAGGGCCTGCGCTATTTCCGCGTCCGATTGCGGAGAGGCCAGAAGAGATAGCAGGTCGTGTGTACATTGATGAAGAGAAGAGCCATCGCCGATGAAATGTGGAGCACACATTAATAGATCGAACTCTGTTTCCTGTTCCTGTTCATCGTTATAGACTCCGGGAGTTGATATGATAAGTCTTGAAAGATGCTCATTGGAAATTACACGAGGGCCGTTCATGTAGTTGAGGATGAGTTCTAGAGATGCGGTTAGAGAGCTTTGAAGTGCACAATTCCGTTTTTGAGTCGCACCTTCTCCGGGAACACTACTAAATTCCAAACTCTCTTCTGCTTCCCTCTGCGCGTCATCAGGAGGAGTGAATCTGTATTATGTGCAGCGTCAATAGGAATAAATGGAGCCGAAGAATGTTGGGCTTTCCATACGAGAAATAAGCAGCGCATGGAGTTCCATCATCGTCCACGACACGAGACATCAACAATGGATGTTTTTGTCGTATGACTGCCCAGGCAGTCGCAACTCGACGCCGATTCATCATGTTACTAGGTGCAGCAAAGGCAACGTGGAGGTACCTATCCAGTCGTCGTTAGTCATCTACTTTTCACGCTGGTTGAACTTTACTTACATGTCTCCAAGCCCATTCTTCGATGCTGGGAGAAACGCAGACTCACTATCCCCCATAGTGCGACGATATTCTTCGCCATCGTAATTTTTCCATTCATGAGAACTGCCGGACATTGGGTGGATGTTACACTCAGCGTATGCTGATGTCAGGTGATATTTAAACAGAGATATCGGCCACCAGGGCTATGCATTCAAGAAGTAGGCAATAGCATCCGCTGCTTGTCCTGCTGCCCAGGTCGACATCTCGAATCCAGGAGAAGGTAACGTAAGTAAGAATTCAGGTGTTCATTTTGCCGAACGTCCGCCGTGTATATCTTGAATCTCCGACGTCGGAGATGAAATAGCTGCGCCTGCCGGGACTCGGGGATTTGTCGGTTTGTTTTTCTCTTTCATGTTCACGGCATTCATGACAGACCTACAGGCCAGGCCACAGGCACGGACTCTAGAGAAAGACAATACTCCTGCAATGCCATAACTTTTTCTCTTTTCGTCTGCAATATTTAGTACGTTATATTCAAATTCTTTGAATGCCGCTGGCGCCGTCTGACCTCTCCTAAATGACGGAATCATAAGCTATATATGTCTCCTGTCGAGTACGGGTATGATTATCAACACATACTTAGGTGCTGAGTTTGATAGAACATACTAAGATGTCAATCAACTTCTATAACGGCGGCCCTACCTTGCTTTCGAGCTTTAGGCACCATGAACGCAAATAAGGCATCATGCATCATCTCAGATCCTGGCACCTGCGATGTCGTTCAAAAAGGAGGCCTATATTCGATCCAGGGAAGTGTCTCCAGGTGGAACACCGGCGTTGAGGTCTGCTCGCTTTCCTGCCGAGTCGTACTTATCAGGCCCATAGAAACGTCCTATAGGCTACGTCTACATAATATCCTCTTCAACTTTGGATCACAGAGATGCCCTCCGCTGGTTCTGGTCCGCTCGCACATCTGTCGCCTGTCGATAGAGCTCTGTTCCGCCATTTTGGCTTCGGTCCTAGACGTATAGTGTTGACGCCCATCATTCACCATGCTTTCCAGAATCATGCTCGCACCCAGCCAGATACGACAGCTATAGAGGCTACATTCTGCAGAGAATCTATCACTTACAGCCGTCTCGACGCTCAGTCGAATCGACTGACTCGGCGTCTTCGTGAACGGTGTATCTCCCCGGGATCCCGAGTGTGCATTCTTGCTAGACGCTCTATCGCCCTCGTCGTCGGGATCTTAGCAGTTTTGAAGAGTGGCGCACAGTATGTGCCGCTAGATGCTATGACCATCACTGATGAGACGCTTCAGTTTGTCTTGGAGGATTCATCTCCCAGTTTGGTGCTGGTGATGGAAGATTATATTTGTCGTCTTTCTCCTTGTTCAATTCCTGTCATTACTCTGGAAAAGTCGATATGCGATGACGAGCTCTCAAACTTTGATTCCGATCCCGTTGAAGATATGTCCTCCCCGACAGACGGCGCGTATTGTATATACACGTCTGGTACTACCGGTATGCTTGATATTTATGTCGCAGATGAATCCTCACTTACTCAGTCCCACTACACCACTACAGGCAAACCCAAAGGTGTCGATGTGAGGCACGAAGGCGTTACAAACGGTACGTAGTCCTATCTCCCTTGCATGTGTATCGTGGAACTAGAACGTCTTGTAGTCATCAGCGGTTCTCCCGGGAACGTCGGGATGAAACCTGGCCTGCGCGTTGCCCAGCTTCTCAATATCGCATTTGACATGGGTGCATGGGAAATTCTGGGTTCTCTATACAATGGATGCACACTTTGTCTTCGTGGAAATACATCAAAGGAATGGGCCGCACTATTGAAGACGGTTGATATTGTCATTTCCACACCTAGTATTCTTTTACGCCACGACCCCAAAGATTATCCCAACATCAAGCACGTCATAGTCGGTGGTGAGCCTTGCCCGCAAAGTTAGACAGATCCCTTTATCACACCTCGAGAAGGAAGCTAATGTCACTATTACTATGATTGATCAATTTCAGGTCTGGCAGATAGATGGGCAGAATATACATGCTTCAATAACTGCTGTGGTCCTACCGAGATCTCGATATGTAATACCATACAGCCTCATACCCCAGGATACCCTCTCTCAATCGGAAAACCAATCCCAAACACCAATGTCTACATCCTTTCCCCTTCCTTTTTTACCTCCACCAGCGGCAACGACGACTCGGACTCCTCGCACCCTGAAGCACTTCCGATTGGGCAAGTAGGCTGCATGTGGGTCGGTGGCATCGGTACCAATACCCGGTATTTGAATTTACCAGACAAGACGGCCGAGCGATGGAAGATAGATCCTTTTGTCGAGTCAGAACCCGGTGATGACTCAAGCAGACCGAGAATGATGTTCAACACTGGTGATCTCGGGCGATGGAGGAAGGACGGCCAGTTGGATCATATGGGACGTGTGGATGATCAGGTGAAAGTTAAAGGCTTTAGAGTTGAGCTTGATGGAGTTTCTGCTGCGATAAGAGTGAGTTTCTTTATTGTACATATTTCACACTGCGCCAAATTTGTTTTTGATTTGTCCTCGTTCTTAGATGCATTCACTCGTAAAAGGAGCAACCGCACTACTTATCAATTCAGAACTATGGGGTTTCGTCACTCCCTCGAGCGTCGATACCTCCTCCGTCCGCACTGCTGTGGCAGCGATCCAACCATCCTACGCCGTGCCGACACAATACATCGCTCTGGACTCTTTCCCCATGACGCGGAACGGGAAAGTTGATAAGAGGGCTTTGAGGGAGCTTGCTGAGAGGGAGGGCAGGGTAGGGTCTAAGGACGAGAAATTATTACGAATTCCAAGTTCACTTGAAGGATCTGCTACCCCATCGCCGCCATCATTATCCCGCTCGACATCTCTCAGCTCAGACAGTGAAGGACCAGAACCGCTTACTCCGTTGGATTACTTCCCCTCCGAGGCTCAGGCTACCGAAACCGAGCCTATGTCTATTTCGGAAGAACCTACCTGTATTTCTATCGAGGACTTTCAGCGGGAAGATGGTGATGAAGATGGGAGTCTCATCAAGCGCAAGATGGTCAATAGTACAAAGATGGGATTAGAAAGCTCGGACGTCAAAGCTCAAGTCCTTCAAGGGGATATATTGAAGAAATTGCGGATTGCTTGGGCCTGAAGAACTCTACATTATTTGGACTTACACTGGCTGTATCCGTTTGAATCTAAGTATATACCTAAGTATCTATCTATTTCTGCTTCAAATTCATAACCAGGGACTTTGGATCTTATGTGCATATTGATGTGGCACTCATTACACTCTCACTCCTTTAAGTACGCATTCTCTACTAGAACAACACCCACTCTGATCTACTATTCCGATATCTCTCCGTGATTACAATCATCTGTACATGCTCTCCGTGATCATCTAAGTACTCAATTGCATCTCAGGGTAGTCTCATTATGGACGTTTTCAGCGGAACCCATCTCCGAAGCCTTTCCGAGTCGAGGCTGCTAAACGTAACTCCAATATCAAACCCCTCATCCCGCTTCATCTTTGTCGCATTTATACGAGGCACATATTTGAAAAATTCGAAGAGAGTCGTAATACCTACATTTGACATGAATACTATTGTGCCTATGTTCAGGAGATGTCGTGATTGTCGAATTGGCATTTACTTAAGTTGTCAGGTGGTTCACAAGAGGTAATTTAGTGGTAGGTATGTACCTATATAGCGGAGGGTTCAAATGCGCGCTAGATGCAAAGGGAGCAGCAGTCCTGACGACAAATTGCTAATGTGTGGCGTCGGTGGCACGATAGCCATTCATTAAAGGTGACAGTATGTAGTGGCTATAATCCATAAACTGGCAGGTTAATTATGCGTCATCATCTGTGAGTAGACTCGGACCGAGGTATAATTCAGGAGTTGTTTCCCCTAAGTACAAATTTTAGTTTCACTTCAAGGTGCTTTCTGACCTTTTTAATGCAGGGACATTCCAACCGTAAATGCAAATAACAAAGACATTGCTGTAGATAGCTCGGGGCTCTCGGGTTATACTAAATGGAGGACATCCGAGTCTTCGATTCCTAGGACATGTGTCTTGTAGGTAAGTACTACACGATCTCCTAGCCAATGGCATCTCTATTGAGGAGGTGGCGACACTAAGAAAATAGAACATTATTCTGGTATGCAACTGGTATGCATCACGAGTCAAATAGAGCCATGTGCACAATTATGCACACACATAATGCCCTCAGTTAGACTCAGTAGGACGTTGTCAAGTCTCCTCAAGCTGAGAGGAGTCTCTATGGGTATAGGCGAAACCATGGCAAAAGGTCCGAGGCAGATAATTCATCGATTTCAGTCCCTCCAACCCACGTTATGCCTTCAGACTCTCCATCTTCTCGTCTGCCCGGTTCTGATTAATGAACGTCTCTGTCTCTTCCTGTGACTCTACATCCTTGATAGGAACAGCTCCAGCCCGTTGAAAGCGGTCTGCCGAGCCTTCTCGAGATTTGATGTACGTGTAGATCAATGTTCCTGTGAGAATCGTCAAGGCAGAGACGGCACGTTGGCTGCGAATGTGACAAACATGTTGAGTAAAAAAGAATAAGGTGAAGATGATGGGATTGCTCACGCAGTAAATACGTCCCCGAATAACTTGACACCGAGGATGACTTGGAGCACACTCCGTGCGGCCTGGAAATCGAGATGGAAGACGAGTTCAATAAAGGGGAAATCAAGCAAAACTTGGCGGCGGCTTACGCTCGAGAACATATGAGTGACAGGACTCGTGACCTTCACACTAAGAATACCAGCAATACTGATGAGGAACCCAAAAACGCCCGTAATAAAGTTCCCCCAAGCGAACGTCGCCCAATCCCATTCCTGTCCATCCGCATGAACCATCATATAGAAGTCCCAAACCTCACCTTTGAGGGTAGCCAAACACCCCAGCAACACTGCTGAACCGAGATTTGACCAGAACGACAGCATGGTACTGCTCCCATTTACGTGAGGAAGAGAGGATTTGACTAGGACTGCATGCAAAGCAATCGATAGTGAGGATAGGAACCCGTAGAATAGTGCTAGTGGCGTAGGTACCGCCCGAGTGGGTACGTCCTCGGAGAACGAAGTCCCGATGAAGAACCCCGTAGCTACTATCGTAGCGCAGCCTACAACAGACAATGAAGGTCTTGACCTACTTGATATGGACACGACGAGTATTGTTAGAGGAAGAACGAGTCCTCGAGCAATTTGATAAAAGGCTGCTTCGACGTCACGCAAACAGAACGCGTTGAAGATGAACCCTGACGTATCGATGAATATCAGCGGGGCGAGCTTTCTTGCCGTGGTAAGTTCAATTGTGGGTAGAGAGACGTAAGAGGATAGTCGGGATGTGACGATAATGAGGAGAACGGTGAAGAGAGATTGAAAGAACATGAAGAGGACTGTGAGGTTTGGTGCGGCAATTAGTACCATCTTGTTCACAAAAACCATCTACAAAGATAATCAGTGAAGTCCCCTCCATTAGAACTTTGAGTAGAGCATACCACAAGAGCTGCGACCATGTAGAAGCTCACGACTCCGACGACTTGCATTGAGACCGCCATCGTGGATGTTCGCGCACAAAGCCGTGGTAGTTTAGAAAGAAAAGCTACCCTGAGACAGATCTCAGAAGAGCTGAGATGCCTGAATTAGTTGACAGCATTTTTAAGTACAGAATAGTTCGAGTTAGATGAATGATGCTTGTCGCTGACTGTGCAACGACGGCCGAATGAAGCCGAACATGAGCCGAATAGTCTCTGCCGTCCATCTGCCGATGTGCCGGGAAAGACGGTCGGAGTTCGAACACTTCTATTCCACTTACACTCACCTTGAACTGAGTTACTGTGCCTTTTTGTGACTGTATGATTCCAGAACAGCCTTATGACTGTAACCTTGCATGCATGCATCAGCGGTGATAAGTAACTACTCAACGTTCGGACGTTCAACTTTGACTGGCATTTAGGCCTCGTGAACAACCATTCCAATGTACAAGCCTGGAATTTCTTTCCATTCTAGTAATTCAAGACCTACATATATCCATTTCTTCGTTCATTTACCGCGAGTCGACATATCATATTGATACCATCATAAATCTGGCTACAGATAGCACGCCTAAGCATGCCTCACGCCTCAATCACCGCAGTCCACAAGGCCCTTCGAAGCATCAGTCTCAAATTTCATCATCGACTCTCCAGTTCTAGTAGCTGTACACACCGCACTGCGTCCAGGCTGCCGGGACTGGTCAACACATTAACGAAATCTTACTCAAGAAGTTAGCGTTCCTGCGTCCCCGGACAACTCACTATTATGATCGTCTAGTTATGCTGCCCTAGATATGTCATACCATTGCATCCGGAATGAATTCACTGGTTCTTCCTATCCCCCCACCCCCCTCTGACTTCAACTCTCGCAGTACCCATGAGCATCTCCCGACCTCGCCTAGCTCTCTTTATCGGTATCCTCCTCGCAATCCTCATCATTTTCTTCCGAAAGAACACTCTCACTAGGACTTACTCCTCTGGCTCTCTCCTCTCTTCAGCGGACTTCACATCAAATACCGGCAGGCCTAATGCAGTGATATTCATGCTCGTAGCCGCAAGCCGACTGCATCAAGCTATCCTCGCTCTGCGCAACGTTGAAGATCGTTTCAACCGCCGGCTTCAGTATCCCTACGTGCTCTTCACAACGAGTGAAGAGCTGGATAATATCTCTCAAGAAGATAAGGATAAGATTGAATGGATTACGCAAGGGAGGGCCAAGTTTGGTGAGTATCAGGTCCCTCAGTGCCTGGACCCAATTCCGAGTTCTTGACTGACTTGCTATGTATCTGTATCTGATTCTATGTATAGCTGCACTCACGGAAGACTCTTGGGGTGTACCTGACTTCTACGACAAGGCCCGTGTTGAGGACTCGTTACACAATATAGGGTACGTACAGTCCCACCGAGCCCGTGCTTATGACTGCTTCAAAGTCCACTCATGCCCCACTTGTACAGATTCTCCTTAGGATATCGATCGATGTGTCGGTTTTATTCCGGTGGGTGTATACCTTGTCATCATTTGCTTACTCGTTCTCTAAGTGTTGGGTGTCACTGACCTAATGCCGTAGGCTTCTTCTGGCGCCATTCCGCACTCGCTCAGTACGATTGGTTATGGAGGCTAGACACAGATATAGAGTTTCATTGTGATATCGTACGTGGCCTGTTCTTTAACTGTAGATGAAGTATATTCATCGTACATCGTAATTGTAGCCTTATGATCCTGTAGAACGTATGATCGAGGCCCGAGCGCTTTACGGTATGTATTTACTTAACCAATTCCATCCTTCAATCACGTCCTCCCCACAGGCTTCGTCCAAATAAACATAGACGCAGAATGGGTTCAACCCTCTCTCGCATCTAACGTCTCACAATTCCTCTCTGAAAACGCTCACCTCCTTTTCTCGCCTCCTTCGGATGAGGCAAACACGCAGAGGCCCAATCTTGCATTCGTGTGGGACGGGAAGGAAGGAGTAGAGAAGGCACTCCGGGGTGAAGCGGGAAATGATGAATGGACTAAGATGTGTATGTATGTAAGTCCCGGCGGGGTGTTCCAGTGATCTCTCCATTTTCAATATCGTCATGTGTCTACGTCTTCTAACCCAAACGTTTCTTCGCAGAATAATTTTGAAATATCGCATAAGAGTATTTGGGAGAGCGAGATATACACCAAGTTCTTTGAGTTTCTTGATCGGGCAGGCGGTGAGTGGCTAGCTTTCTCTCCGCCTCATTGAGATGCTGTATTTATATTGACATGCCTATTACAAGGCTTCTTCTATGAAAGATGGAGCGACTCACCTATCCACTCCTTCGCAGTCGCAATGATGCTCAAGAAGGAACAGGTTGTACAATTTCGTGACTTAGGGTGAGCAATCCATCCCGTATCCATCTCATCATAAACAAATAGTTTTGCATCTTCACTTACTGACCATATGTACTCAGGTATCAACACCAAGGATGGGCCTACGAATGCCCCGAACTGGATCGTTGTACATGTGCAAAAGATGTCGTTGGTAAGTGGAATCAATTGTGTATTTTGTGTTCGAATGTTGCGATTTGTTAAAATGGTGTGTATAGGGTTCAATGATAACGGTGATAGGTGAGTTGACCATAAAAGAGGATGATGAGCTCAGGCTTCTACCAGTATCTAAGCTGAAGCTGATCTCAATCCGAGAGTCTGACGATTGTACTTACTTCTAAGCTTTTGATCTAGATGGTTTGATGTATAGACTCTGTAGTACTTATGACAAGGCAGGAATATGACAGGCGAACTTTGGTCGAGACGTTTGGAATTGGAAAGGAGAGAGCAGGATATACGATAGCAAATGGACAACTTAGACAAAACAAATGAACTGCAGAGCAGAAAGAATAGCTGCACAAGTAAACAACAGATCTTCAGCGAAACACCGTCCTGAACTCGTATCTTTCAATATCTGCATAAAGACATATCACTCATCTATCAAAGAATTGAATGAGCAAAATAAACTCACTATGCTTCCTCAGCAACTCCTCCGCTACTTTCTCCTTTCCACCTCGTTCGAACTGTGGCAAATTCGCCGTGTCAAGCGGTTCCTTGGAGTATTTGCGTTGAGTGAGAATAAGAAGCCCGTAATCCAGCCAGTCACTGGTGTTGTTGAATCTGAGCAATTGTAAAGGTTTATGCTTCTCAACCTCATCTTGAACGACTTGTTTCGCGTAGTCCACATCGAGTAAATTCTTGGGGTCACATTGGCAGTCAGCCAAGCGTGAACCCCAGCTAACAATAGTGTCTAAGTCAATGATAAAACCACCGCAAATTTGGTGATAGGTAGGGTGAGTTAGACGAGGTAGTCCATAGCCAAGAACAGGGTCGAAGATGAATTCAGAGGGCATGAAGTTGAGCAGCTGTTGGGCAAGCAACTTAAGCTTATGTCCCGAACACCGGGCAATGATTTTGGAGAAACGTGGGCTGGCAAATTGGCCGATATTCTTTCCATTCCCGGGTGCTTCCGGAAGCCGGTGTTTCGGCACGTAAACCCTAGCCCGGCCCGGCCCGGCGGTCAATGAGCGCTTGAGCTCTCACCTCAGGCTCCTGGTACTGCTAGGGAGAAAAACAGTAGGAGAGATTTTGACCTCAGCATGCCGCACTGATCAGCCAAATACTGGCAACTACTATGTCAATGCTGGTGCTGACAGCACAAGTACGCTGTCGTAGTTCGCTATATTGTGTATTCAATACATTTACTTTTATGCTAAATTATTTATTCCTTGACCTTGTAACCAGGTACCTCCATCTAATCAGACGATCCCGGAAGAGGCAACACCGCACGCACGGTCCCATCTCTAACGTCCTTCAAAAACTTGACAAGATCAGAACCTCCAGTTCCTTTCAGCTCCGTAGCTGCCCTCCGTGCATTAGCCTCAGCCTTTTCCCTCCTCTCCCTCGCAGCAGGACCTACAATATATAACGTTACGATAATAAAATGCGCATCCCTAAACTCCTTCATCTTCCTCACCACGCCGTTAAACGCCCCTGTGAGCTCCGAATCACCGGAGGCGGCTACGAGAGCGCGGAGAGGGCGAGGGTTAGATTTGAGGTGTGTAAGAAAGTTTCGGTGGTGTCGGGGCATGTAGGATTGCATACGAGTTAGGAAGGATTGCGGGTTAAGAGATGAGGATGAAGATGAGGATGCGTGTGAGGATGTGGACGGAGTTGTCGATTCCTTCCCTGTTGTTTCATGAGAATATTGCTCTACACCGAGAAAAATGTCCAGAGCATGAATCAACGAGCTCTGTCCCGCACTAGGACCTGACAATTCAGTGGGGTACACAAGACTCGGATCTCTCTCGATTCCTTCGAAAACCCACTTCCTATCCCCTTCTCCTTCTCCCGAGTCCGCACCCTTAAACCAGGGACGAATAGTCTTGTAGAAGACCTCAGGATCGCAACCATTCCTCACAGTCATCAGAAGATCTTTCAAGTCTCCTATAACGGTCTCCAAACGAGAGAGAAAGCCTGTAATACGTTTGATAGCAATATCGTCACCGACGAACGCCTCGTCCATCGTTGCGCGCATTAGCTCGAGCGCTTCGACGCCACGGAGCTCCATACGGGCAGATGTGAGGTAAAATTCTTGCTCGTCGGTGGTGCCAGTAAAAAGAGTCAGGCAGCGGAGATCGTCGAGCGCTGGAGTCTGGGATGGTGCTGTGGATAAAGCTAGGGATGGGGTGGATGGGGTGGTGGAAAGAAGAGAGGATTTGAGAGCCCAGTTGTATAGGACGTCGTCGGAATATGTGAGGACGGGCGGGAGCTGGAGTTGTTGACATGTTTGTAGAAGCGGGAGAGTTATCGGTGCTGGGATAACGATGGTCTCGTCTAGAGGTAAAGAGTGAATATAGAAATGCATTATCCATGCTAAGACGTGGTGTGTCCTTCGTAAGAGAAGCTCAGACTTTTTGAGGTCGTCAATGGGCAGGATATCGAGCTAAGTATGAAAACACATGAGATATTTTGAATGATAGAGCAAGTCGTTGAAAAATGGTTACCTCCTGTACTCGTACACGCCACCGCCTCGACTTTTCCTTCTCTGCCTCGCTCAAGCCAGGCGTAGCCCCTAACTGAAGTCCGGTCCCCATCGCATCATCGAGCAAGGCTTCCCATGCATCCCATTCTGCTGGAAGCCTCTCCAAAGGAGGTTGCGGAGGCATAAATCCAGTTCTAGTATCTACATCGAAATCGTGTGCCGCAAGAGTAGTGGTATCGACTATCCCTGCGAGCTGACTGATGAGCGAGTCAGGTCGAGGAAGGGAAAGGAAGTGGTCTGGGGGAAGATCTGGGTGATCCATTGCAGCTAATGGGTGTCTCTCAGAGAGAGGGATATATAATTTGAATAAATGCTGAATAAAAGCTTTGTAAAGCTGTAAAGCCGGACAAGAATTGCGCGATCGCAAAATCCGACATATCCGCCACGGCACCGTCCGGGGCCAGCCGTGGTATTCCTATATCGGGTGGCATAAGCATGCTGACGCTTGTTCTACGAAGAGCCTCTACGAAGAACGCACTTGGAACGCACTCTGAGTGCATGGGAAGACACAAGCAAAATACGCAGTACAAGAGAATGTAGCTCAATGAAATAAAAGAAAACAGGGTCTGCGACAAGGGTGGGATGAAGATGAAAATAAAACGCTCTTGACCGTCCAGCTGTATGTGAGATACACATTGGATACGCACAAACTAGAGCTGGTCACCGTCAGCCACGATGACCGGACAAAATTCTGAGGGTGGGTGCCAATAAGCCACGTGTGGTGCAGTCGTCTTCTCTGAGTATTCAAATACTGTATTGTGTCCGCGTCCACGGTCCTGCCTCTGCTCACGACCACCGAGAGGCGACGACTTTCCGCCTGGAGACGATTTTTAAAAAATTCTTCAAGACAGCCACGCCGAGTCATGGATATCGACCCAGATACCCAAAGGGCAGAAACTCTCGACTGGACGAACGTCGGGATCGCATTCAGCTTCATCGCTCTCAACGCCATATTATCGTCCATCTTCAACCTCGGCGTGTCTTCTTCTCTCTTGGTCGCTGCGTTGAGATGCGTGGCCCAGCTCGGCGTTGTAGCTATGCTTTTGCAGAGAGTGTTTGAGATGGATAGTCCATGGGCTGTTGCTGGAGTTTGTTGTGAGTATGATAAGTGCTAGAGGTGTCTTTGGGTTTGGGTTTGGGTTGGTGATCGTCGATCCTTGCTCTTGCGCCGTCAAGGCTTTGGGTTAAGCTCGTACGCGTGGCGAGGTGGTGTCTGCGTGCGTGAAGTTTCGTGCCCAGTTTGGGATGAGCTTAAAGGTTATTGAGACGAGATCTTGCTGACTCTGATTCGTTGTTTACTCGCAGTTTTGTTGAATCTTATGGGTACTTTTGAGGTTGGTACGTGATGTTATCACAAATGTATGCAATGAGAGGGTATTAACCATATATTTCCCTGTAGTCGTCAACAAGTCGAAAAAGCGATACTCGAACATGGTTCGTCCGCTCTACTGCCATTTGAAAAACTTGCCTTGATATGTCGCCCTTCCAAATCAAAATCTCCCAACATCGCACCATAGTTCTCGGCGGTCCTGTTCAGCATGCTAGGATCAACCATCCCCATATCTATAATCGGGACCAGGTTTGCTATGTCGGTCCAGCCATTCTGGGACCCTGTGCAATACAGTGAGTACGCTTGCCTGCTCTCCTTCCGCTCTTCCGCCCTTCCCCCTTTCCATTTTGTGTATCATCTTCAAAAAGCTACTATGAATCCCCAACCTCCACCTAACGAGCTGACGAACTAGTTTCGGTACTACAGTCCCCGTAGTGGGTATGCTCTGCGGGAGCACGATCAACGGCGTAGTGGTCACTACAAGCTATATCCTCAAGGAACTACAGTACGTCTATTTCATCATTATCGGTTTGCGTTGAAACGTCTTATTGTGTTGAAATTGAAACTAGGGAAAACCGTGACAGGGTCGAGATGTATCTTGCATTCGGAGCGTCGAGAAGAGAAGCTTGTAGGCCTATAGCTGTTGATGGTTTACGAATTGCTCTTACGCCGACTATAAACCAGATGAGGTAAGGTCCTATGCATGTCCATGAATTGCTCTCACTCAATCAATCTCGCCTCCCTCTTCCCCCGCACAGCGTCCTCGGCATAATCGCTATCCCAGGAATGATGACTGGCGCTATCCTCGGTGGTTCCTCCGTCCTCCAAGCTGCCAAACTCCAAATGATCATTATGTTTATGATCACCGCATCCACGACGCTCGCGTCCATTGCCTCCGCGGGATGGGCGGTGGCGAGCGTGGTGGATAGTGAGGAGAGAGTGAGGGGTGATAGGGTTTTTACTGGATCGATTTTTGGGGGGTTGAAGGGTTTTGGGTTTAGCTTTGAGGAGATGGTAAAGGGTGTGAAGGCAGGGGCGAGGGTCGTCAGTAGGTCGGTGAAGGGTTTGTTCGTTGGGAGTACGAGCAGGAGACCCAGGGAAGTGGAAGCTGCGGGGTTGTTGGAGAGATCGAGCTCGTATAATAGTAGTGTTCAGAGTCCGTCGTGAGTTGTATTGGATGGGAAAGTTGTTTTTGTGGCATATAGTGACGGGTAGTTTGAGTACGTTTGACATTTGAGTCAATAAAGTTGGGGGTTATGCCATAATGATAGGTATTGAATCTACAACTAAGTGATACATGAAAAACGAACTAGATATGCTAAAGCAAAAAGAAACAAAACGAGATACCCAGTCATGATCAATCATCGACATCACTTGTGCTTTGCCTTCTTTTTCCGCTGAGAATTTAGCGCGTCGACTTCCTCCATTCCCTCATACGCCCCGTCATCTCCTCCAACACCACCTCCACCTCCACCCTTCCTCTTCCTCCCACCCTTCCCCTTCTTCGCCGCCTGCGCCTCTCTCATCTCCCCCGCAGCCAACCTCCCCGCTTCCGCAACCCTCTCACTCAACAACATGACCTCCTCCTTATCCGTCTCCCACAGATCCAACTTCTTCCCTAAAGTCGCCTCAAGCCTCTGCATGAGCTCCACGTCGTATTGCGTTACAATCAATATAGCTTTGCCTGACCTCCCCGCGCGCGCTGTACGTCCTACGCGGTGGATATAATCTTTTGAGCTTGTCGGCATGTCGTAGTTGATTACAAGGTCGACGAGGGGGATATCGAGGCCTCTGTGGTATAGGTGGATTTATATTCGAATTAAAGAATTGAAGAATTAAAGTGATTTTTTTGAGTTATCTCTACAGAATGGATGGATAAACGAAAGGATGGACTCACCGACTAGCAACATCAGTGGCTACTAAAATTTTTTTCTGGCCACTCTTGAATTTTCCAAGAGCGCCTAGTCGTTGTGTTTGTGTGAGATCGCCGTGTAATGGTACGACGCTGAAGCCTAGCGTGCGGAGAATGATGCTTAGTCTGTGTCCGAATATTAGTATTTGTGGGAGCTGGCGGTTAAAGGTAGCTGGCTAGAAAAGGCGTACCTCTGAGCGTTACTTATAGTCCGCACGAAAATGATCATCGAGTTTTTGACCATCGAGTTGACTAGGTGGACGAGGATGGTCTCTTTGTGAACCAATGGGTAAAGAACGTAGTATTGTTTTAGAGTAGATGCCGTTGTGTATCTAGAAGCAAAAGGATAAGCATGAACGATGTGAAATCCTGATGTAGAGTCCGTCCACTCACGACGTCGAAGTTTCAATCTTCACTGGATTCGTTAGACTTGCTCGTTGAAGCTGAGAGACCTTCGTCGTCATCGTAGCAGAAAAGAGATATGTCGTTCGTTCCCTTGGTATTTCTTTCAATATCTCATCCATATGAGCACCAAAATCAAGATCCAGAAGACGGTCCGCCTCGTCGAGCACCTACACCCAAACAACTCGAATTAGCTCCTCAAATTCCAGCACAAAGTCTAAGAAAACCTCACGACACACCAAGAACTTCAGATTCCTCAAACTAAAACCCTTCGTTGACCTAAGATGATCCGCCAACCTCCCAGGAGTACCAATAACGATATGCGGTTTCTTCGCTAACGCTACAGCCTGCGTAACACGATCGACATCTCCCCCGACCACAACAGCACATCTCACACCAATAGCCGCTCCAAGCGCTTCAAACTGTTGAGAAATCTGATACGCAAGTTCACGTGTGGGTGCGAGGACACACGCGAAAAGCCCTTGTGGTTCATCCCAAAGTTTTTGAAGAATAGGTAATGCGAATGCTGCTGTTTTTCCTGAACCAGTCGGTGCGAGTCCGATGATATCCCGCCCGCTAAGCGCTACTGGAATACATTTTTGTTGGATGTCTGTAGGGGATTTGTATTTCAACGAGGTGATGGCTTGGAGGAGAGGAGGGATGAGGCCAAGAGATTCGAAGGAAGGAGGTGAGTCGGTAGTTGTTTCGGGAATTTCTTCTTCTTTTGTCATTCTTGAATTGTAGTTTTTGGGGGGATCCAAGTCGGTCAAAGCTGTAGTGGAGTCTGGACGCTTCGCCAAAAAAAATTGATGGTCCGTGCGCAGGTGCTTACGAGCTCAAAATTGTGTAATGGATTAGGTAATGTATTTTACCATGTTTACCTCGGGAAAGCAAATCAGCTTCGACTTCGCTAATTCCGAACTACGGTGACCATCAATGGTCCATCATCGGCATCCTCCATCATCCCGGGCTGCACATGAAATCTCTGTTTTCTATCCGTTCTTAAAGAAAGATTCGTCTCTTAACTGTTGTCGATGAATAAGTACGTCGCCAACGTACCTAGTTCACTTAATTATGCCGGTAAGTGTGTGCAAAGTGGGTGAGTCGGGAGGAAAAGCCGGTACTACAGTGAGTCCCATTGAGGAACGGCCGTGCCCCGTGTTACACACGCGCGTCCATCTTCGTCCACCTGTATCAAACTATAACACCGGAGATGGACGAAATGAACTAGGTCTTCTGGATATAATTGAAAGCTGTAAAACTCACGCTGCAAGACGCCGCAGGTGTCACAGGCGGTGACTAGTGACTGATCATCATTCTATACTGACTCGGAGGACCCACAATAGCCTCGTCTTTCTCAACACCTACGATAACCACAAGAATATCCCTTTCACCAAGATGGTCGATTTCGATATCATCTTCCATGGGCCCGACGGAAAGCCCGAAGAAAACTCCAGCGCGCGGGCGATTGCCGAGCGCAAAATCGCAAGTTGTCCATCAATCCTGAATTTCAGACGCAAGTTACTCGATAACGCAGCACACGAATATGAGCCACATCTCCCTCCCAACGCATTTGTGCTATTTACTACAGAACAGTCGAGATTGGACGACATCTCTGGCGATATCCTACCGATGCCATCCCCCGGCAAGCGCTGGAAGTCCTTATCCCACATCGAAAAGGAGGCATGGACTATCGCCTCCAGACAGCTTCGAAAGGAATACAAAAAGAAATTCTCACGTGATGGTTCTCATCCACCGCCGAAGGGCAGAGCTCAGAGGATGCGGTCTAGTACTAGTAGGAAATCTAACAGGCGTGCTGCGGAAGTTGCTACAAAAAAGCAGATGGAGCTGAAGAGGTGTCTTGATCCAGCTTCAGGTAGGAAACTATTTGCCGAGTCTACTCTCAATTTTAGATTTCTATCTTATTCAGTGTTGTCTTCGCCCACAGTACCAAATTTGACACTTAGTCCTACGGAAGGGTCACCTTCTAGCAGTACTCCCCGGAGCCCCAGCTTCTCACACGATACTGAACATAACTGTGACACGACCGAATACCACACTCAAAGCAAACGTAGGTTTTTAGATGGCTACTTTCGGCTTGAGCACTCTCTTACAGATTTCCTCCGCTCGTCATCAGCTACAAATTCATATTCGCCTTTTGTTGCAGCCCAGAACACATCCTCACACACGGTAAGAGGTCATGAAATGCGACGCGAGCCCGAGGAGCCTTTCCAGTGCCTCGCGTCTAATCATGTCCATTTCCCGACTCCATGTGGTCCCGGGGTGGACGTGACATCACTGTCAGAGATCTCATCGCATATCCCGTTCCCTACCCCATGGCCTGGCACACAATTCGTCTATGATTCAAGTCTGAACGAGGCGCAAAGCGTGATCAGCAGTAATCAGTTTGACGCCGACGCTGTTCCCACGGGTCAAACTCCCGTGTCTCAATGGCAATGGCTGAACGGGATCGATTTTTTTGATTATTCAGATGGATTCGAATCCTTATCTGATCCTGCGCAGAGCTTTATGTCGCCCCAGGCTCTGTATGATCAACCACTGCCGGAATTCAACTCCCTCGCGACGTCAATACCCCTTACATCGTCAGCGTATATACCCGGGTCAGTGCTTGATTCCCATTACACGCTTCATGACAGCGTAGGAGCTGAAGATGATGTACTATCTTCAGCTCCTATGCTGCCCTATACCCCTTGTCTGCCGTATTGCTGGCCAAAGAGCACTTCACACCGACATGATCCTAGCTCTATGACCACCAATACGGCTCAATACATCTATCATGTAGAGCGTGATACAGCAGATTCTGTTCACACCCTTCATTTCGGCGAAGGAGCAGCTGGAGAATACAATTATGCGCCTTGTCCAGCTCCTCCATCGCCACCCCACGCTCTGTATCTGCCGTACTGTTGGCCAGCGAGCTGGTCGCCGAGCGATTCATTGTATGATACAGGCTCTCTGGACAGCAGCACGGATTAGCTTACTTATTTTCTTGACAAGACATGTCCCCTCCCAGCTGCTGTTGCCTTCGAGCAACTTTCGGTACAGGTACAGCAAGAACACGAGGGGGCGATGGAGAGTAGGATCGTTTGTTATGCTTTATGGACTGCTTACGAGGCCTTGGTCTCTCTTCAATTATTGTTGTTATTATGGATATGTACTTTTGTAACAGGCGTCTTACAAAGATATCTTGGAGCTTAGTTCTCATATGATAAACAAGACAAAGTTTCAGACTTCCCGTTGACTGCTCCCCAACGAGATCGAGCCCAGAGATGTGATCCATAGACTTACCGTTTGCTGTAGTAGTCGGTGAATGAGCTGTAAGATGGTTCGTCCTTAGCATTGTCCACCTGCATGGTATCTTTGAATGACTAAAGTGGATGCTTGATCCGAAGTCAAGCTCAATAGATTTAGGCTCCTTCGAACAGGCTGTAACATCAAAGCCTTTTGACTTTGTACGGTGAATATTTCCAGTAATTATTTGTGAAAGTATCAGTTATTATGTCAATATAGTCCTTACAATAACCATATGTGGCCATATATGTCAGACTTTTTGCTTATATACCCATATAAAGCTCCATGTATGGCTTAAAAAAAGCATATATTGAGAATAATTGCCCGTATGACCAATTTCGAAAATCTCACTCTGAGGTCGAGGATTGCTCTTAGGGTAGTGATTAGGAGGTCAAAATAAAAGCTTTTCAATGCAGCAACCTACTGAGATAGCTATTTTTCTCAAGGGACCTGGTGTAGAGATTATAATAGAAAATATGGCTGCAAGGATTATAGGGCCCGTCGGGAATTTCCAACATTTATTATTGCGCCCGAAAGCAAAAGCAAATAAGCCCGACGTTAAACGTTTAACGTTCGGGATTTCAATTTTCGATTAACGTTTAAACGTTTAAACACGTTAATCGAAAATTGAAATCCCGAACGTCCGTCGTCCGCCGCTGCTCTATCTGACTTGAATGCTAGCTCTAGGAAAGCCGAACAAGTTGTTTTCAACCTCCGTTTCCAACCTAATATCAAGTGATTTTCAGAGGATGTACGAGGGAAATTCAACCTATGTAGGTTGGTGAACAGCCTACCATTGACCTACCAATAACGGTTGCTGAACCTCAACCTAAAATGACCGGTTTCAACCTACCCACTGTTCTGCTGGTAAACCTGTTGGCGCCGTGCTATCATAGGTTGCATACCACTCAAAAAGAGTAGGTATTAAGTAGGTCAAAATGAGGCTGAAAAAAATGTATATTGAAATGCTACTACACAACACTGTATATTTCGGTACAGCRATATATACACACTAAGAGGAACCGGGAGGRACCATGCAACAAACGCGATACCCATGAACATCTAACGATATGCTGAACARATCCCTAAGTGTACGACAACTAGCTGGGAAGACATTGGAATAAGAGGTATATACTAAAATGAATAGAGCATAAAACACACCCGACTCAGACAATATACTAGCCGGTATTGCTGGGCTTTACTTGCACAATGGTTACTAACAAGCGTATAACAACTGCAGTGTAACAGGTTAAGCTCAAAGAAGGATCCTAGGTCGGAAAAACTCACAAACAGATCCTTTTGACCAACACATACACCGAAATCACTTTTCCAAGCTCCCTATATAAAAAAGCCAAAAATAAATGAGTTATGGTGCAAGCATGCTTTGAAGTTTGCAGGTATGAATAAAACTCACAGGAAGGTCCGCACCCTTCGTCCAAATGCTTCGATATTGAGCAAGTATAAGTGCCGAGTATAGCTGACAGAACCTAGAAGCAGCAAAAAGGAAAAAAAAAAGGCATATATACGTTGAAAAGCTTTTTTGTAATGCTAGCTCGCCTGTACAGGCGACGCTACAAGCGAGCTACTAGCACTACTGCAAAAAAGGTGACTCAAATGTATCCAAAGCCATAGTCCATACTAGTCAGAATCAACAAACGGGGTGCTAATGAGATGCAGGCCAAAAAAGTCGAAGAGGAGGGAGCAAAGAGCAGCAGAGGCCATTGAGCAGGACGTTGACGATAGAGAAGCAGTGGGGAAGAGCGCAGGAAAAGCGACGTGAAGGAAATTGTTGACATGGCTGAGATTGATGTAGGGCCGGCTTGGCTTACCTTAAAGAAAGTTCCGTGCACCGACCCCCAAAGTCTTTCAACCTACCTAGATTAGGGTACTTCAGCAACGGTTTTGCCCTGTCCGAAACTCGCTTAGTTTTGGCCGTCCCTTGACTCGCTTCAAACTTCTTGATGAATTCTCACCTTGGCCCCACCTCCTTTCACCATCCTTCAGACGCTCTTGTAAGAGATGCTTTGCCTTCAGATTCTCTCGTATCCTATGCTCTACACGCACGACATGTCCAGAAATCATTCCTGTACAGACGTG
>RCHF01000150.1:0-100078 GCA_003987895.1 Neonothopanus nambi
TACATACCCACCAAACTCGTCACACTCAAATTCGTTGTCAGTGACAAGATAAAGAATGCTGCTCCCCAGCCAAAGACCTTGGGATCAAAGACGTCCTCGCCCATGCCAAGCCGGCTGCACTTGTACACTGCGATTATACCGCACACTTGTTTATTTCAAGTCATGGGGAGATACAAAGAATCAGTCAGTACCGAGAGCAGTTCGCTAGAATAAGATAGTAGTAGTAGAGGCGTACCTGATGTAGCTATTAGCAGTGTGGCCGGAAAGATAATGATTCGATTGTGGTAAGTGGGAAGCCAGACGAGGTAGCATCGGTAAACCTGAAGATTACAATTCTGAGTATTCAACCAACTTTTCATCGTCCTTTATTACTCACCACCAAACAGTCTGCTACGATACTTGAAGGAAGAATAAGTAACGCTCTACACAGTCCCAGTTCAGAAAATTAAACTTACTTATCCACAACATAAACTGCCTGCTTAATAACACTACTCCACTCCGCAAATCTCTCAAGATACAAAACCGCACCATCCGGTCTATCCTGATACTTTACAAAAGCCTCCATCGTTCTCACCCAAT
Source organism: Neonothopanus nambi (assembly GCA_003987895.1). Taxonomy (NCBI): domain Eukaryota; kingdom Fungi; phylum Basidiomycota; class Agaricomycetes; order Agaricales; family Omphalotaceae; genus Neonothopanus; species Neonothopanus nambi. The sequence continues at coordinate 580 of RCHF01000150.1, forward strand.
CAGCGGCAACGTCCAAAGTGGACAGCGCAAACATCATCAACACACCAACAAGTAAGATCGGTTTGATGCGCGTGTTACTAGTCCTACCACTGGCGGGTTTCACTGAGCAGATGGATAGGTGCCAGTGACCAAATCGACGTTTGAAATAACGCTTGAGGTCGAAGACGACTAGGAGGTACATGCATACTGAGAAGAGAGAGAGGTATATACCTGCATGATTTGAAAAAAACAGTCAGCTACTTTGGATGAATATGGAGAAATAGGGTACTACATACCGTACAACGTCGACACGACCTTAAGAAAGGAAAAGGAAAAGCGGAACGATTTCGCGTAAGCATTCGGTAACCACAGCTTTGACTTCCTGACTCGAGGCACAACTCGATTCAGTACGATCAATTACTTGTACTCACCCAAACAGATATCATCGTCGCCTAGTATGTAGAAAAAAGAAAAGCACGGTAAACACAAAACTCAAACAGATGACCCTGATTCCGGGAAACGTAGTACGTACGCTAACAAGCGAAATATCGTGCCTGGACATCGCGAATCCGACCCTAGGTACAATATAATCTCGATCTAGATTGCCAGGGTTGCTAGAGTTGCTAGGGTCTGTTGTTATCCTATGATTGAATCGGTGGGGGAATTGCCAGCGAAGTATTGGAAACTTCAGACCAGACAAAGACCTGAACCTTCCGAGTCAAGGATCCCTTGCTAGCACCTATATACCTTCACGCAGGGGACAGCACCTTGATACCTTGATAAATTCAACACGAAGGTCCACTTCAAATTCAGTTTATTCCAACTCAGCGGCTCGAGTAGCCTAGGACGCCCAGCGGCCCAAGCCCGGCCTTGTAGTAGAACTCCAACCACTTGAATAGGCTAGGCGCGAAGTCCTCGAGCTCCATGGACAAAACAACTTCAATGAACATCCATTTAGATAGATTTAGACTGTTGGACAGGTGGTACGCTCTTGCAGTGTTCCTGTACCTGTTTCGCGAGGGTCTACCAGAATATATCATACAGCACGAAGCTTAGAGCCGGCCATGAGATAGAGCGAAGCAAGCCAGAAAGAGCTTACAATTAGGTCAACAACTATTGTGCTGCATATGCATGCTGACAACTTCCTGTACCAGCTGTTGAAGCTACCGTAATCCTTTGAACAGCACCGAGACAACAGCAAAACGAAAGATGCGAAATGATCGTAGTGCGAGCTTGAGCTTGAGCTTTCAGATATGACTTGAATATGAGATGTCAATGAAGGCTGAATGAAAGATAACGGTATATACAGCGTACCGTCTACGGCAGGACATAGAACATTCTTGTCTTAATGAAAATCTGAGGGCGGAGCCTGCTGAGAAGAGGCGCCACGTACGATATCCTACTATCTCTACAGCAATCTTACCATCCACCAACTTCGAAGATACACACAACACACCCACAGTCCCTCTTAAAAATCTCAAGCATCACGTATGTGAACACACCATATCATACGCATATACACGTACGTACGCACATGAAGTACTTATCGAAAAAAGGACGCATAGAAGCACCAACCACGCATACGCTTTCAGAATTCATAAAAAAAACAGCCTCAACCGCCTTACACCTTCCCACCACCCCACAGCTCCAATCTCCATACAGCTTTTCCTCTCCATTCCATTCCCCGATAGAGAACACCACCGAAAAATAGACAGATAGAAAATGAGAAGGAGCTGATGAAACGAAGATGTGTACGCATGAGACGCATACAAGAAGTGAGGAGGCAGCTCGGCACAACGCGGCGCACTTAAGGAGCATGAAGGGTGCTCAAGAAAGCTTCACCAGCAGCAGAAGGTTGCTTAGGCTTCTTAGCTCCTTTCTTCTTGAGACGTTCTTGTTTAACTGGTTAAAAAAAGGCATATATCGAATCAGTGAAACAGGATAACCAAGAGGAAGGGAAATGACTTACGAAGTTCGTGCCTGCGAATCGTCTTAGCGTACGGGTTAAGACGGAACAGAACAGCCTTGTTGTGAAGAGGGTTCTTCTTCTGAGTCCAAGGACGTTTCTGGGTCTTTTGGCCTGCGGGACGAACGATTGCTTGAATCTCGGAGGAGTTGATGAGACGAGTGACGTCTGGGTTGGTGATCTTGGCACTGGGGAGGCTACAGACGAAAACAATTAATCAAGACTGCTCAAGCAAAGTAGAAAGAAAGAAAAAAAAACATACATATAATCCTTCTTATACACCGAAGCCTTATCAAAGGTCCCAAAGACCTCGTCAAGCAACCCAAACGCACCCTCCGTCCAAATCACAAACCTCCCAAGATGACCACCAGGAGCAAGCTGCAACAAGTTCAACCTCCTAACATTAACAAGTTCAACCCCAGGTAAATTCCTGAACGCCTTAACAATCCCATTATCCTCATTATAAACCACCAACGGTCCCCGACGTTGCCTATGACGACGGTTACGCATTTTACCCTTCCCAGCACGAAGTTTGCGTGAGTTGGACACCTTGACTACATCGGCGTAAGCGTGGAGAGCTTTAAGCAAGGCAACAGCTTCTTTGGTTTTTTTGAACGATTCGATGGTGGAAGAGACTACGAGGGGTACTTCTTCGATGGACTCGATTCTGTGGCCTCGGGCGAGGACAAGAGAGGGCAAAGCCGATGCTGCGAGGGCGGAGACGACGGCGAAACGACGTTGGTTTTGGTTTACTTTGACGTGCCATTTTCTCCAGGTTTTAGTGGGGGCGAACATTCGACCTCCACGGCACATGTTTCCGAAGGCAGCCTATAACGAAGTAAAAAAGTAAACAAGGGAAAGGAGGGAGTTATTAGATTGATGATACGTATAGGTAAGAATATATCCACATACCTGACCAGAACGGTGAGTACCACCACCACCAACACGGGGGATACGCGCAACAGCACGTCCAGTACCCCAAGACTCTGCAGAAGTCTGATGTCCAGCTTTCTCGCTGACAGCGTAAGCCTGTCTCTTGTTCTTGGCCAAACTTTCTATATAACACAATGACTGGTTAACGACTACAAGGTCATCAAAAAGAATAGGACTTACTGTGGACCTGAGAGACGACATCAAGACGAATCGGAGCAGTGAGGACCGCGGGGAGAGGGAGGGAAGTAGACGCCTCTGTCAATACGCAAAAAATATCGGTTAGCAGCGCGCAATATTTTTAAAAAAGCTGCTCAGCTCACCTCCAGAGGTCGAGCGAACGTTAACTGTAGGTCTCGAGGCCATCGTTTTTCTTGCTGATACTCCCTTTCTTGATGTCGAGGGAGTGTTTCTTGTTTTGTTTGGGACGATTTCAGAAATGGCGGGTGGATGAATTTAGGCTTTTGCCGAGTAACTGTATAGTTGATGGGAAGGTATTGGTAAACAAGTACATACAAAGTAAAGACTACACTCCAAGACAAACGGTCGTTCTACGCTCATCCACCTTCGTAACACCACATCCAAAGTATTCTTCTACTACTCTCCTACTTGCCGGTAAAAGCCCATATAATAGGAATATCACTTGGCCGTTATTCTCCTTCAACATCTCATCCAACTTTCTCCACTGTGATACTCCCTTTGTATACGATATATGATCCACCGGGACGTACTTCAAATCGACTATAATATTGAGATGTTCTGCGTTTGCTGCGTTGATGATCTGCGTGAGAGGTTCGAGGAGGCTGTGTACATCCAGATGGTGGACCAAGACGTCGATGTGTAAAGTAAACCTTCTTAGATGAAGGAAAGAGTCGAATGAAACAGGCAGAGTATCTGGTCGGAAAACTAATCACATTGTTAGCGCAGAAATAAAAAGACTAGAACGAGATACTTACGAGAAATAACCAAAGTTAGGTCTTCTACAGTTCCCTTTACTCTCCTCCAAAATTCACCCACCACTTCATCTTCCAAACTCGTCTTTCTCAAATCAAGCGAGAGAGCTTTAACAGACATCACATCAACTCTAAGCTCACTCTGAACATCCAACAACATTGCCGCAACCAACTTCGTAGTAGGTCCCATCAACTGAAGCGATTCGAGACGCGGGAGATGTGTAACCTGCTCAGAGCACCAACACGGCCTATCGAAACTCCAGCTTGCCACCGAAAGACATTTCAACGTCAAACACCCTCCAACAACCCTAACCAACTCCTCAAACCCCTCTCCGAACCCAAACCCCATCCCGGTCACGAACCTAGCACACCTCACCGTACCCATCCTCATAACCTTCCCAAAAGCCCCCTTCAATGCTTCCCCAAACGACGCGATCTCCACGTTCCAACTCCTAACCTCAACCTTTTCCAGATTCCTCAAGGCGGAAAGTATGATAGGTAACGCAGGTTCATCATGTATCCATCCTGGACAACTTGGATTCAAATCCACATCTGGTACATAATTCTCCACAACCAACTCCTTAACAACACCCCCCAACCTCTCACACCTCTCCAAAATCTCCAAAAACATCGAACAATTGTTATCCCTCCGCTCCCTCTGCCTCTGTTTTAAAGGTGACCTCCACCCTAACTCAACCCTCTCAAAGATCATCTCCTGACTCTTCGCACGCGTAACCCTCGACACAGTATTCAACAACAGAAGAGTCGCAAAATCATTCGAGTTGGAAGGGTCAAGATGAGAGATTATAGTGTCTATGAGTTCTTGAGGGAGAGTTGGTGTCAGATTCATTGGTAATGGGATTAGGGAAACAAGTTTGACGATAACAAGTATATATAGAAGATGGCATAGGCCTGTGACCGATGCCTCTGACGTTTACACGCCTCCGGAACTTGACTTCGTCAACCTCATAGAGGGTCTAATAGACGGCACGTGAAGATGAGGGATGACAATTCAAATGCATGTACACGAGAGATGCAGTTATAGTACAAAAAGACAACACACGAGATATATACACTACATACTCGACTACAAACAGACACAGATATGTACAGACAGCTGAGAATATGTACAGAGAGAGCTAAAACAAAAAAACAAAAAAAGGGAAAGAAAAAACTGAAAACTCGAAGTTGATGCAAGTTGCAACGATGCTATGTTCAAACGAAAAACAGACCAAAGAACTCAACTACACACCCCGCACCACCACCGTTAATGCATCAAATACTTCTCATTAAGCGCATGAACCTCCTTCGCAAGAAAAGGCCAACTCAGAGCACTCGAAAGTTCCCTCTTCAACCTCTTCTCATCCCCACCAGCACGCTCCTTCGCAAGTTTAATCTCCCATCCAAGAAGATTATAAAGTAACCTCATATTAGGCTGGATCAATACCGATAACCTCCTCGATCTCACAATCAAATACGCATCGACGAGCGGAAGCGAGAGGTGTTTCATCACATACGCAATCTACGCATATTTCAGTCACTCCAACCACCGTCAAAGGGAAACGAAACAAAACACTCACAGTAACAGTCGCACTCCTCGAAACACCAACCCTACAATGAACCAACACCTGCCCACCCTCCTGTCTAGCCTGATCAATCCACTCACAAATCGGTTCAAGTTGAGGCTCAAGCGTATCAATCCCATCATCACATACACCCTGTATATCAAGAACTTTAATCCTCCCCGCCCTTTCCTCAATCCACAACGACCCTTGATGATTAGGTGTCTTCCCCGGTACAAAATGCGCGTTAGTACCATATCCATATTGACGTCCAGGAAGATGATGTGAGGGGTTGTTGAGATGGATATTGATATTTGATGGTGGAATAAGAGCACATTCGCCTACGGAGACGACGTGCGTTATACCGAGTGCTTGGAGCATATAAACGTTCGATGCGTGGGCTCTACAAAAAATCGTCAGAAAAGAAGAAAAAACCAGTAAACACACGGAAGACTTACAAATTCCCCAAATACAAAAACGGTAACACGCGACTAGGAAAACTCCCATCGAATCTAGGATCATTAAACCACGACTGATGATCACCTCCAAACAAACTAGGTAACCAAGGACTCGTATTAGCCCTAGGCCTCCTAGTACTTTTCCCCATACCCATCCCCATCAACGCACCCCCAGAAGCAGCACCAACACTCCCTCCAACTCCACTCCCAAATCCCTCCGACGAAGACAAAAGACTCGGAACAGAAGAAGAAAGAGGCAAAGTGCTACTCCCCTTCACACCCCATCGTCCCTCCTTCGCACCAGACCCACTCTCCAACGGTACCTCAGAAGCAGCTCTCTGATGCCCGCTCCCACTCCCGTGCGCATTCCCATTCGGAATATCAATAGGCGACTGAGCAAACGAAACACTTTTCGCCGCAGGTCTCATCCCCTGCCCATGCCCGTGTCCATGCACATGCTGCCTCGTCGAATCCAAAGAACCCATCCCAAAACTTCCATTCGTTTTACCCCAAGTACCCGCAGCAGCATACGGATTCATATGCGTCCCAATCTCAAACGAATCAACATGTCCATGCGCACTGCCATTCCCCACCCCAGCCCCAATCCTCGCCCTCCTAGCCCTCTCCTCCTCCCTCCTCTCTTCCCCAAAGAATCCCTCAACCCTCCTCAACACCCCCAAATCAATCTGATACACGAAAAAACTCCTCCTCTTCGAAACCTGCAGGTCCAAATACGCCTGAGGTAGATTCAACCCTTTGATAGCCATAAGCAGACAAAGAGCAGGGACAGAAGATTCCGTGTATCCATCTGAGGAGTACAACAAGATTTTAAGTGGACGTGACCAGGGGTAGGGCGCGGGGTAAGGGTAAGGCGAATCAGCGTTAGCGTTAGGAGAAGATGATCCTACGCCGACACCATTCCCAGACATCGAATTTTGTCGTAAAGGCGAAGACGAAGGTGAAGGGGCTTGAGCAGGAGAAGTAAACGATCTTAAACGTGAAGGTGAACTCGGTGGTGTAGTCGTAGCAGACGAACTCGACGAAGAATGTAACGGAAATGAAGGGAACGAAGGTATCAAAGACGACACAGAAGACCATCTTCGAGATTTATTCTCCTCAGGCTTCGGAGACCCAGCAGTATTCTCTGCACCAGATTCAGCCAATCCTAAAGCCATCTCCATCGTCCTAGACATCGGCTCAGGAACAGGCTCCTCAGGTTCCATCTTGATAGGTTCAGTCGGCACTAAGCACCTTTGCAGGAACCTAACGACAGGCAAGAGTGCGCTCATCGTAGCCGCCGTACTCGGGGGCGAGCTAGGCATAGGAAGGTGAATAATACAATTCGGATGAGGCGGAGGTCTAGGCGGTAAAACACCATCCCCTCCCTCCCCCTCGCTCTTCCCGACACCCTTCCCGCCCTTCCCTCTGCACTCCTTCTCAACAACCTCTCTCCACCTCCTTTCTAACACCTCCACTTTCTCCTCCGCTGCCTTCAAATGCGCAGCACTAGGAAACGGCGCAAAATCATGGCACTCAACACAAATATCATACCCATACCCATCCTTCGGTGAATTCCCAGGAGGATAAACACCGCCACCTTCCACAAACCTATCACTCCCACTCCACCTCTCATCCCTCTCACCAAACTCCCCAACCCCATCAACAGGTAACGGAACATCATTCGCATTCCCCAAATAAATTTGTCCCGCACGCGAATCCCAAAAAGTCCGCGTGGAAGTTAAATCGATTTCATCCTCGTCGTCTTCTCCAGCCGAGGAGGAATGAACAGGGATATGGTGCGAGTAAGGAAGTATCTGAGGTGGTGGATGTAGAGGATCAGGATTCAAATGCGCTAGAGGATGTCCTTCAGGGAACACAGAAATAATCTCCGATGCTCTCGTCAGATCACGCATTTCATCCCGTTCACGCTGGGCAAAGTCAACAGTATTAGGAGACGGTGACGGAATAGCGAGAGAGGGGGGTGGTAGAGGCAGTGAAGAGGATGTACCCGAATCATCCGACATGACGATATCGCCATCGCGTTCATCGTTGTCGGGAGGAACGGCCTTGGATTTGAGGGTCGAGTTCAGATCGGTCATCGCAGCACCGAGGCTACCAGGCACTTGCCCCTCTGGGCAAAGCTTAACAACCAAATGCGACATCTCACGCCTGATCTCATCGGCATTTGCGTCGAGCAGGAAGACGTTATACTTCAACGGAATATCGTCATCATCCGCAGTGATCTCCTTGTCTGCATCATGTAAATCCGGGGAAGATGGTACTGAAGGAGAATGATTCGGAGCGGAAGGTGCTAGACAATAGGGGTTAGCTTTTTTTTAATTATTCAAGAACTGAGACTAACCATTTTCTTCGCATCCGACCCTCTCTCTCCTTTTCCTGTCGATAGCTTGTTGGAACCTCTTAGCCAGCCTCAACGCATTAGGAGATTTGGAGGCACCAAGAGGAGTAGGCGAGTAGATAACAATGTCAGATAGAGACGCTAGAATAGGCTGAAACCAAACGTAAATACAACCAAATCATAAGAGATAGCTCAGACTCACCACTTGAATTCCAAAATTTCGTAGCGAGATTCCCTCCGGCACATGAAGTGGAACAAACTCCCACTCCCCATCATCCTCATCAGCACTAATGTTCCCGTTGGGAGCTACCCGATCATGTTGCTCAGGCGCGATATTCGCTCCACCGGCAACGTAACCTGCTCCTTCTCGCGATTCTTCGTGAAATGTATTACACTCCGCATCGAACCCATGTTTCGGCACGCGCCTCAGGAGGTCACACACTCTGAATGTAGATGTTAGAATGGGTGGTGGAAGAGGGGTTATTTTTCGGGATGAGGAAGAACTGTGTTTATGATGGTGAGAGCGAGGGGAGCGGGGATGTGTTTCTGCAGCAGGTGACAAGGTAGGAGGCGAGGAAGCGGATCTAATGTAATGCGTCAGACGTCGTTGTGACACATTGTACCGCGCATAAACACGTACCGTTCACGACCAGGTGCATGCTGGTCTTGTTCTTCGTAATCAGTCAATGCAGTAACAGGCGAGGTTTCCATGTCAATGCTATCGTCTGTCTCGGAAGTAGAAAAGTCGGAGGTCATAGAGGTGCTTGCAGATGGGGTAGCTTGATGATACGAGGAAGGGAGGTTGGAGGTGCGGATTGGAGTTGGTAGCGCATGACCGTTTCCTACAACGCGATGTTGGACTGGGTGCATATGCTTCTCATCCGTTTCAACTCCGACGATCTCAACAACACCATGGATAGGGTTCTGAACGTCGTCAGCAGCGTCCGTATATGCAATGTCAACATCCATTTGTGAAGGTGAAACAGGTCGAACGAGAGGATCTTTAGAGTATGGGCTGGTGGAAGGAGAGATGGGATCGCCAAATGATTCAGAAGAAGTGTCGTCTTCATCGTCGTCTAGTTCATCGTCCTCGTCGAAATAGGATTCTTCAGAATCTTCATCGTATGGGTCTGAGGATAAAGGAGAAGATAGATCGCTAGGGCGATGAACGAGTACTCTGAGATCCTTCTCTGGGTTTTCGAGGTCGTCTTCGCATATAACCCACATCAAGCCTCGATATTTTGGTACTTTGACTGAGGTGCGCCTCTGTTTGAGTTTGTCTTCAGCTCGCCTAGGGCCAGATACGATAGCCTGCTGCCCTTGAGTAGCAAAGAAGACATTTTGAGCTTCGTTATCGCCTTCGATGCCATGTAAAAAGGGAAACAAGACAGAGTCTGGCGGGTGAGACAGAACATGTTGGTGATGAAGATTGTCGAACTGCGAGGCAGACAAGGTACGAATAGGACGAGACGCTGTTGAGCTTTTGGGCGAGGTCATCGTTTCTGAAGCAGAAAAAAAGGATGTCTCAGAATTGGGGCTAACAAGAGACAGAGAAAGAGTACCCTGAACAATGGGTAGGGAATCTAAGAAAGCTGTGTCGTAATTGAGGCCGTGTTGGGGCATGTTGTACTCGTCGTCGCTGACAACGAGCAAAGAGGATTGGTGAACGTTGTGTACGGATCCAAGTCGTGAAAGTTCGTGGATTGGGGTCTAGAAGTCGTCGTTGTCGTCGCTGGAAGCGTCCGAAGTCGAAGTGAATTGATATTGCCTATTATGAAATTACCGAATGGAACCATTGATCAGTCTAGATCTCAGATCCATGCCTCGTGCCTTGATGCCGCTCGGCTATCGCGTCGTGAGAGGAAAATAGTCCCAAAAAGGAAATAAGGAAAGTCAAGTGACTGGTAAAATTCGCGGAGTTTGAATATTAAAATTAGTTCCCGTTAAGTCTGACGATGGAAGATCAATATTCTCTGTCAACTTTGGGCCAAATTTCTGGATATCTCCTTTCTTGGTAGTAAAGTAGGCTTATCTCCGCGATCTTCTTGCTTACGTATGTATTCTTACGCAGTCCGCATCCTCACACGACTCGAGTGGTACCCTCCGTTCGAAAAGGGGTAAACGCTGATCATTCGACTCTGTACAACTTGTTGTCCTTTCTCTGTCTTTTTATGTTCTAAACTGCGTTCTCACGTTATAAACTGCGGATCCGACCTCTATTACCAAGGCTAGACATCGTCTAGAGCCGACTTATCAACCCAGGACAGCCAGAACCCTGGAATTCTAAATCTGCATCTCTTCTCCGTGATGTTATTCACGCAAAGTTCTTCATCATCATCACAAATAGCACGTTCTCAGTAAGTATATACATATATGTTATTCTCTTATCTCCTGCGAGATCCCATGCAGGCTTTTGGATCTTGAACTATCATTCATAAACATTCGTAGGGTTGAGTGGCAGAACATGAGGTATGCATATGTTAATCTTACCATGTATCGCGCTCTCAATATCACAGTATACAGGATATGTACAATACATATGTCAGAAATGACGACCTTCTGGGCCTGGTTCCTTCTCGTCGTTCGATCACCGCTTTACACTCGTGTAACCTCGGAAATACCCTTCGCACCCTTATAGAAAGGGACCTTGTAGTCTATGGAAGACACGATGAGGCTTCCCTGAACGACAAGGACCAAGTTCAACCATGGCCATGGCCATGGTCTGCGTTGCTCACTAAGACAACGATGGCGATTTTCCTCCGGAGAACTCCCAGCAGTCTCCAGCCTCCCAATCTAAGAATCCATATATAACGTACGTGGTCGCTTTCAATTATCGAACGACTCGGAAAGACCCTAACGTTTCCGCTCCTCGTGTAAACTGAGGAGCATTAATGGACAGCTTTAAAGATATTTACCCCCCGTGAATTACGGTTTTGGCTCGCTTTGGAGTGAAGCAGGATCATGAGACTACCGGGACCCACGCCTAAGATCATAATAGAGTCCGAATGGTGAGAGAAAGTCAAAACTAATGTCCTCCTCAGGCTCCTAGACCGTCTCTCGATCCATACCATACCATACCAAAGCGCCACTCAAGTCAATCTCAAGGATCGTACCTTATCATCGCATCCCAACTTCTAATTCTACAGAGACTCCACTAAGTACCTTCGTGCCTACAACTCAATCTATCGCTCCGCTCCACTTGCACGTTTTCTGCGTGAACAGTATACCACATACATATGTACCTCACAAATACAGAAATGCCTTTTACCATCAACCTCGATAACGATGAAGATTCTAAAATGGAAGAAGTGGAAGAAAAGATCGGAGATGGGGATATGCCCCCTCCCCGCCCAAGGTCTACAAGGTCCAGGTCCGCAGGTGTGGGCGCTAGTGATTGGGCTCGCAAAATACGAGAAAGGATACTTGAAAATAGGAAGGAGAGGAGAGAGAAGGTAGCTCGGCGAGCAGAGAAGCTCTCAAATGCAACATCTTTCGAATTTAGTAGCGGTGATTTGCACGGTCAAAGTACCGCCTATTTTGAAAACCAAACTAAACGAAAAGGTACTTATGTTCCTAGCAGCCCTCATTCATTCTAATTTTCTATGCATACTAGCTACGTCCCTAGCAGACCCGTCGCTGCGCACTCCAGATCCACATTATGCACCGACCTCAGAAGGGGAGAATGCACGCAATTCCATATATTACGATCAAACGACACAGAGTAAACGCACTCGGACTGGCTTTGCCCCGGCGGGAAAATCCGAGCTCTATGCTAAGCGACAATGGCGAAATCGAAAAAGGCAGGAGAGAAGAGAGGAAAAAGTCACTGGTCGGAGGCAGCAGTGGTACGAACAGTTTATGCAGGAACTCTACGCAGAGGTTCCTGATCAAGCGACTTGAACAGCAAGGATGGAAGAAGGCAGGAGACAAGGTGTTCACGCGTGAACGCTTACTTAGTACAGTAGTACATACATATGTACCTCACAAATACGACTACCAATCGCTTTCAAAGTCGTGGTGATTTCGTGTCCGGCTCCGAAACAGTCTTTGGAGTTTCTGCCTTTAAGTTTCTTCGGATTCGGATTCGTAAACTGGTGACGACGCCGTAGTACTAATCATCGAAAATTAAAACCCACCTCATTGACATCCTGTCTGCCTCATGAACACGAATCGATCAATGCCGGGATCTACAGTACATAAATCTGCCTCGTTTCATCGTTTCATAGGTTATCTGATATCATCTAGATTCTCTTAGCCTAGTAACAGTAAAACAAACCCCACCTCACGGGCCCCAGCTGGCCCTGTGACTCGGAGGAACTTGAACTCCTTACCTGTGAATTGTGAATGCTTATCAGTGCACGTCAGTCAATGTCAACTTTAATGTTCAGGATGTTCATTGTTTCAGGCTTTCAGAGAGGACGTACTACGTACTTGTATGCATACTGTACCCATGACATCGTGCATCGTGCATCGTGTATCATGTCAATTAGCTTAGCTTAGACTTCCCCGTCCCTGCATTATCATACCACTCCCTGAGCCCTCAGCCAACTCGGCGCCACTCGGTGCTGTATCATACCGTGAGTCCGTGACGTCCAGCCCAGATATATCTAGATTCTACAATAAGGATAGGGAAGGTATGTAGAAGATACGTGGAATCAGACAGATAACAACAGCCAACGTCGACGTCAGGGTCAACGTCAAGAACCCGTACAGCAACCGTACAGTGTATAGTAATTGTAATTATACTTGTTCTGTAAAACGCCGCCGTCAAGTACTCCGAGTCGAGAAGTCGTCAAGCGTCGAGCATCGAGAATGGTGATAATTGGTGACGATGATGATGACTCGGAAGACGGCGAAGGAGGAAGATCTTACTTCACTTCGCTCGTATCTACAAACCCCAAAGACTGAAAGGGTCGATGTCGTCAAGCATCGTTGTAAGAAGACAAGGTTGAGGGAAACGACAGAGGAAGAGGAAGACTATGAAAATAGTGATACCCTTGATGATGATCAGGATCAGAATCAGGATCAGGAGCAAGCAGGAGCAGGAGGATCCCGGGAGCCCGCAATCTTCAACTTCGAGTCGCTCGAAGTCGGAAGAATACAGCATCAAAATGCACTGTATCTCCGCGCGTCCCTCCGTCAAACGATAAATATACATCGTCCGTGCTCATATCCTCGAGTCTAGCTATAGATGTTAACACAGGTCGGAGAGAAATGTCGAGGAGACCAGCATCCCGTTGATCGATCAGCACTCTGGTCTGGAGTCTAGAATCCGCCGGGCTATAAGTCAGCTGGTAAAGGTCCAGTTAAAAGCGCATCCAGAGATCGGAATTCCACTGCGCGAGCCCAGGTGAATTGACGAGCATCTCGAATGTGTCGAACCGAAGCATGACCTCGGAGACTAGTAGCAGCTCCTGGAGGCTATAAGAGTCGTATACGCCACCGAGATTATGATCAAACCAATTTCGACCGTCATTGAGATCATCGAGGAGTGAGCGAGTAGTCAGACGGCTGAGGGAACCAAGGCAGCGAATATTGTAACAAAGAGAATAAATAGCAATAATAGAAGAAGCTGGATCACAATTGAATATCAGATATTTAATATCAAAGAATAGGATTACGAGTACGTACACACAGGGTCACGGTGAAGAAAACTCAAAAATCGCCAAGATTGTCAAGGGTAGGCTGTTGGCAACACTAGTCTGGAATTGCGGAACAATAGAAAAATTTTGACACCCGTGAACACAATTGCGTAGATGTGTGATATCAATTGGAAGGCGGTTTCCTATGTAGAATGACGTTCACCAGCCTAGCAGAACAGGAAGAGATTGACAAGGACTTGAGTCTGGGCCAGAGATTCTGCTTTCAAAGCAGGTTGACATCTCTATCACGATCTCTAATCTCACTGAGAGCTCAGAGAGAGATGCTTCAAGGTAAATCCAGCCATCGCGTTTCGCCATGTACTAGGTGTCTTCGATCGACACACCAGTCTCGGTCCTCGGAGGCAAAGATGCTCCACGAAACGGATGATATGCAGAGATTCTTCAAGAAACTTGTTGAAGCCTTGAGAAGTTTTTGAGGCTACCGTTGTCCGATTCCGAGAGAAAAAGAGCGACAGAGGAGAGGACATAAGCTTGACTTCGATAGCAGGTAGATTTTGACACAGTAGACTTCAGGGTCGAAATGTCCCAGCGAAAATCATCGATGATAGTGTCAATATGCTCTTGAGGAAGCCGTGTAAAAGAACTGCGAGATGGATGTGCAGACATTGTGAGTGTTATCAACCTGGCTCTGGCTAGTGCACAGCCACACACGAGGACGTTTTGAGCGCACGCCGCACGCTCTAGCCCTAGGTGATTCGTCTGTCTGCTTCGAGGATTGAGAGGACGTCTGCTGGCGTGCGTAATGTGTAACGTGTGAATACATACTATAGATGATATCGAGGGTTTAGATACAGCGGTTAAATATACAAAGAGCCTAAAGAGAAACAAGAATACAAAATACGAAATAGAGACCTGCTCTTTCCAACCCCAAGCATGCACCCACCATCGTTCTCACCTACTCTTCCCTAACTTCCCCACCCCAATCATCGTCATTAACAACTCAAAAAAATCTCTTCTTAGTTCCCATCAATAAATCTCTTAGAACCTCACTCATCCCTACACGGCCGTGTCTCCTCGAAATCTTATCAACACTCGTCGTATCAACAGTTGTAGAGGGTACAGAGATACGTCTCTGTAATCTACACACCCCCGTCGAACCAGAACCGGAGCCGGAGCCGGATTCTGATCCTGAGCTGGAGGTGGAAGAGCCTCCATTCGAGGAAGAAGACGAAGATGAGGTGGAAGAGGTGTTGGAGGACCCGGAAGTGTCTCCGGTGATGAAACTTGCTATTGGGGGACCAGGAAAAGTGTAGGGGGAGGAGGGGTCGTAGACCTGGTAGGGCAAAGAGAGGATTAGTGACGAGGAAAAGGCAGAGAAGGTGCGAATAAATTCCGGAAAAAACGAAAGACAACTTACATTAGGATCATAAATCCCCGGATCAGTATCCGTATAAGCTCCAGGGAGTAACACCAAGTCCGAATCATCAGGTGCACCCGTCTCACTCCCTCCGACCTTAATCTGCGTACAAGCAGGATAAAACTCTGCTCCACCCACAGAAACAGCGTTCTGTAACGAAATAATCTCATGTCGGATGATATAGTTTCCTGGAGCGAGATTCGTTGGAAGTGAGACGTTGGCTACTCCGCCTGTAGTTAGGACTGCTTGAGCCCATGTACCAGAAGAATCTCGACCGATCTGAGCTATCTTGAACCATTTGGAGGAAGAGGAGTTGTAGGTTGCACATGAGGAGCTACCGCAGTTGGTTAGGTAGGTTAACATGGGTCCGGTGTTATGCGGCCACTACACAATAAATCAGTATGGAAGAAAGAAAGAGATAAATGAAATAGACTCAACGTTATTACCGCCATCAGTACCCCCAACCCACTTAAATTCAAAAGCATCACCTGGGTTGGCATTCGCAACATCAGCAGCGAATTGGGCGTTTAAACCGCAATTTAAGAAAGGATTTGTTGCTGGTTGAACAGGACCTATGTCGCTGACTTGTCGTATGACGCTGTCGGTCGGTTTGGCATTTGGTGCATTGCCGGAGTAGGATTGGCCGTTGATCGATACGCCAGCGAGGTAGCCGTGTGCATTGACGCTTGTCGTGAAGAACAGGAAGAGGAAAAGCAACAAGATCATGGAAGTGGAGGTCGAAGAAAGAGAGAAGTCGACCTTGCGGTGGAGGTGTGCGCCCACGGGGGTATTTCACTATTATTTTTGGGACGAGCAACACGTTGGACGCGTGAATTAAATTAATCTAAGTAATTTTAATTAGATATTCACCTTCTAAGTATACAATTTGGAATCATTTTCTAAATTCTATAGTCTCCAGCGGTCTTCAAGCTTCTTCAAGTTGAATACTGTTGAAGGTCGTTGGCAGTTCTGGTCGATGAATATTTGAATGTTGCTGAGGTGCGGTCATGTGATGCAATAACACTTTGAACCCGACTCCCAGCATCCACTGCCAGTTCTCAATACTTATGCCCTTGAATTTAGGGAATTTCACGGCTTGGATATCAGTTGACGATGAAGAGCTTCCCATGTACGATGTGACCACCGAGAATACCCATGCCAGTTGCTGGATCCCCTCTGAAGTTGACAAGGTGCTTACTTTGTTCTGAACTAACTGGAGTGGCTCAATAAAATACACGCAGAAATTCTCCGTTAAGCTGGAGGTCAAACCTATGACGACAGACATAACAGGCGACGTATATCTCGACGGTAAATTCGCAGAGGGGAGACTTGTTCCTGTGTCGGACGAGACAGTTGAGAGGACAATAAGCTCAGTGCTTACTTCTGAAACGACCGAGAGACCTTTCATGTTTTCCAAATTGGAGCTTACTGGTAGATCTATCCTATTCATATGTACTCACTTCCTTTTTCTCAATTTGTGCTTGGTGTTCTTTGTCAGACGACGATCAATATTTGGCCGCCTCATACCAGGACCTCGGAGAAATTAGGTTAGAAGTATGCAGTGTCATAGTTGTGGAAACAGATTCAGGCTTCGATAGTACGGAAGCCATCTCTTCCCCAGAACATGTCAAACTGCATGAACGTTCCAAGAAAGCAATTGCTCATCACATCAAGTAAATCTTTCCAAGTTCTACAAAGATCACTCCTTTCCTAAAAATCATTTCGTAGGTTCGGTGAGGAAAGCACTTGCGAAGAGCCTATGCCTGTCGATACAATCGAGGTGATAGCTACGTTGGCAACATTCTCATTTAGATATCGCCCCCTAGGTATGTTCATCCAATCAATTTACCGTGCCTTGCTCTTAGCTCTGTTCAAGACATTCTACGCGCCAACGGGATAGCACCTCCCTTGCCTCAAAAACGCTCTGCTACTTTGGACGAGGTGTTGGACCTTACAGAGGTCAACGATGGCGATGACAGCGATGACGACGATGACAAAGAACTTGAAAAGACTGAGAATCAGATCAAAGCGCTTCAGGTACTGTGCATTTCAGCTTCGGTGTGCTTCTTCAAGCCCACATTTTCATTTTAGGAAAAGACTGAGAATCAGATCAAAGCACTTCAGGTACTGTGCATTTCAGCTTCGGCATGCTTCTTTAAGCCCACATTTTCATTTTAGGAACAACTTGATGCTATGAGGCAAAGGAAACGTAGAAAGACGAAACACGTAAAGACGGAGCCTGGTGTCAAACAGGAACCTGGTATCAAGCAAGAGTCTGAGATTACGGACAGGAGAATAGGTGCAGGGAGACGGAACGGTCGAATCATACACCTTGGAGTTATAGACCTAACATAGAAGATGGCAGTGAGTCTTCTCTCCAGGTCTCCGGCAATTTCCTTTCACTAATATGATTAGCATACAGCTGCCTGTCGCCTTTTCCGTTCTGTGTATCCAACGACTCCAGTGGTAATATCATGTGTATTTTCCATATCATCAGCCTACTGTATCTACTTAGCTAATACTCATTCATGTCATACTTGGGTACCAGTCGCGATTCACGCCTTCAGACGCAGAGGTCGTCTCCGCACGACGTTTATTCATGTTCAGCTGGACCGAACTCTAAGTCCAGATCCAGGTCCAGGTACGACTTCCAGTCCGAGCTCGAGTTGGAGATTGGAGAAATCGAGCTCCGGCACAAGCCGGCTTCGGGTTCGCGCCGCCATCTTCCTCTTCCTGCTTATAGATCGTCTGCGGTGCCCCAGTCTGAGTCCTACTCCCAAACTTAAACTCATTGCCATTCCTATCCCTGAACCGCAATTCACGCACCCAGTCCCTTTCTCCTTCCTCCTTTGTCCGCGACCATCCCATTCTTTCTGTTCTTGTCATTTTCTTTCACGTCCACAAGTCTTCCTCTCCACCGCCTCATTTCTCGGGTTCTTATCCTGGTGGCGTTTACGGTTCAGGCCTGGTTTCGGTAGAGGGTGAAAGCGTGATCCTCAGTCGTTTGACATTTCCCTTTTTCCTTGCCCTAGCGGTCTAGACGCCTGCCCTATCCCTGGCACTGGTGACGGGTGCCGCCACTGGTTACGAATGTCTAGATACCTTTACGGAGCTCGAGTCTTGTGGTGGATGCACCATCGCTGGCTAGGGTGAAGACTGAACAGCTATTGCGAACTCGTGGAACGTAGGTTGTGAACGCGGCCGATGTCTGGGTTTGTTCTCGTTTGATCTCCCGATGTTGTTTCTCTGTCATTAATCTAGCTTGTTAGTCTACTCCTGCGTTAGAGGCTTCAAGCCTAGTGCAAGATTGTATCAGAATTGGTTACGAGAAGACGTTCTCAAGCGTGTTCGAGCTAGCAGTCATCGCACTCGTTCCCATTTGGAGCACTGCCGGAGTAGGATTGACCATTGATCGATACGCCAGCGAGGTAGCCGTAAGTGGAGACGCTTGTCGTGAAGAACAGGAATCGTAAAAGTAACAAGATCATGGAAGTGGAGGTCGAAGAAAGAGAAGTCGACCTTGTGGTAGAGGTGTACGCCGCCCACGGTGGTATTAAACTGGTATTTTTTAATTAGATACTCACCTTCTAAGTATACAACTTGGAATCATTTTCTCGAGTTTCCAGCGGTATTCAAGTTGAATACCGTTGAAGGTCGTTGGCAGTTCTGGTCGATGAATATTTGAATGTAGTTGCTGAAGTGCGATCATGTGATGCAATAACACTTTGAACTCGACTCCCAGCATCCACTTCTCAAGATGCCCTTGAATTTAGGAAATTTCACAGCTTGGATATCAGTTGACGATGATGAGCTTCCTACCTACAATGTGACCGCCGAGGATACCCATGTCAGTTGCTGGATCCCCTCCGAAGTTGACAAGGTGCTTACTTTGTCCTGAACCGTGACTGACCGGAGTGGCTAAATAAAATACGCGCAGAAATTCTCTGTTAAGTTTGAGGTAAAGCCTACGACGACAGACATAGCAGGCAAGGTATATCTCGATGGTAAATTCGCAGACGGGAGACTCGTTTTTGTGTGGGACGAGACGGTTGAGAGAACAATAAGCTCAGTGCTTACTTCTGAAACGACCGAGAGACCTTTCATGTTTTCCAAATTGGAGCTTACAGGTATGGATCTATCCTATTCATATGTACTCACTTCATTTTCTTAATTTGTGCTTGGTGTTCTTTGTCAGACGACGATCAATATTTGGCCGCCTCATACCAGGACCTCGGAGAAATTAGGTTAGAAGTATGCAGCGTCGTAGTTTTGGAGAGAGATCCAGGCTTCAGTAGTATGGAAGCCATCTCTTCCCGAGAACATGTCAAACTGCATGAACAGTCCAAGAAAGCAATAGCTCATCATATCAAGTAAATCTTTCTAAGTTCTACAAAGATCGCTCCTTTCCTAAAAATCATTTCGTAGGTTCGGTGAGGAAAGAACTTGCGAACAGCCTATGCCTATCGATACAATCGAAGTGACAGCTACGTTGGCAACATTCTCATTTAGATATCGCCCCCTAGGTATGTTCATCCAACTAAATTTCCGTGCCTTGCTCTTAGCTCTGTTCAAGACATTCTACGTGCCAATGGAATAGCACCTCCCCTGCCTCAAGAACGCTCTGCCACTCTGGACGAGGTGTTGGACCTTACAGAGGTCAACAATGATGATGACGACGACGATGACGACAACGAAGAACTCAAAAAGACTGAGAATCAGATTAAAGCGCTTCAGGTACTGTGCATTTCAGCTTCAGCGTGCTTCTTTAAGCCCACATTTTCATTTTAGGAACAACTTGATGCTATGAGGCAAAGGAAACGTGGAAAGATGAAACACGTAAAGACGGAGACTGGTGTCAAACAGGAACCTGGTATCAAGCAAGAGTCCGAGAATATAGATGAGGGAATAAGCGCAGGGAGACGGAACGGTCGAATCACACCCCCTGGTGTTATAGACCTAACATAGAAGATGGCAGCGAGTCTTCTCTTCAGGTCTCCGACAGTCTCCTTCACTAATACGCATGCAGCTCAGCTTCCTGCCGCCCTTTCGGATTCCCATTCTATGTATTCAATGACTCCAGTGGTAACACCATGTGTATTTTTCATATATGTAATTAGCCCAATGTATCTGACTGTAACTTCGTATTAAAGCTTCCGGGATGCATTACTTGGTAGCCTGTTTTGTATATACATAAACAATATTGCTTTGTAGTTTACTCTGGAATTATCATCGGACTGTGTTTTGGGTAGTCTTGCTCTTCGTGGATCGCACAACTCGTTTCGACAGTTCTTCATTCATGCTGTACGTGCCATTGTCAATCAGATAAAAACTGGGGGTATGATGT
This sequence comes from Neonothopanus nambi, assembly GCA_003987895.1. Taxonomy (NCBI): domain Eukaryota; kingdom Fungi; phylum Basidiomycota; class Agaricomycetes; order Agaricales; family Omphalotaceae; genus Neonothopanus; species Neonothopanus nambi. Next base: position 21,151 of record RCHF01000150.1, read on the forward strand.
GCAGGAGAATCATTGTTACGGTTTACAGTGTCTCAATGACCTACTGTCCTTGTACCTGGATTGGATGAAGGGATCTATGCATCGCCGTTGCCATATCCGAAAATTGTTCAGGAACCAACAATCTCTCCCGAGACCACAGGCCAGTCAATTCAGGCGCAAACCCCCAGATGACGCGGTACTGCAAAGGACTACGGCCACGAATAACAATCGAATACCGCTTGGGTTCCACACTCTCGTCAAGGTACTCTCGCGACGCCTGGCTGCATGAATATTTCCTCCGTGCTTTGTCATAGCCAAATTGTACCATAAAGCCGTCGCTGAATTCAGTACGAGTATCCAGGTCCATCAGGATGACGATATGGTCGGGTTTCCACCGTCGGACTGTGTCCCCTGTCTTCTCAACCACAGCTGGGCAAGTAAGTTGTTCGATGATCCTGTCTGCACTCCCCCGCAGCTTGACCCGGACCGAGACCAAACCAAATTTCGAACTATCAAACGGCTTGGAAAGATTGCCCCTATACACAACCAATATGAGGTCGAAAACGGCTTGATTATAGACGCATGTGAGCGCAACACCTCGACGCCAACATTCAATCAGAAAATCCGACGACAACTCGTTGATATGGTCCTCAAGCTGGTAGAAGTGGGTGAAGTTGAGGTGATATATGTCGGCCCATTCGAGAATCTTGCGGGCCAAGGTCTCCCGTTCAACAGCCTGCTTTTCTTGTGTGCTAGTCTCTCCAGCCTCGTTCCATTCTCGCCGGGTCGGTCTGATGCCGAAATTCTTGCCTAGGAGAGCATCCAGGAAGTCGCCAAAAGTGATTATATCAACGGCCAGTACGGTCCTGCGCTGTTCACGACTGCCTCGGAGGGAAACCGCATAATCTCGAGCGAGCATAAAGAGGATACGTGGTAGTAATTCCCCTTGAAGTCCTCTCTCAAGGACACGCCCATTTAAGATGAGTTTCTTGACGAAACACTCCATTGCATCTTGGTAGGTCCCTTCGGACTTGAGGAGAACTTCCGCCGCAGCGATAGCCAGCATGGGCTCTGAAGGTACGCATGTCTCAACGGTGCCAGTGTCCGACATAGCGGTCAGGATTCGCATGTTGTTCTGTACAGCTCCAATTGCTAGTTTCCTGGAAGCTTGATCGGTGCCGAGTTCAAGGAGGAGCCTTGCGGAGAAAACAGCGAACACATGCTTCGGGTCGTAGGGCTCGAAATCTTCCGCGGAAAGAAGCTTGGTTATGGCAGCGTCCAGGAGAATTGTTGTATCCAGAGTGGACCAGTACTGCAAATAGTGATATTAGTTCGGTATAGCAGCATATAAGGAGTATTGGCTAACAGGCCGACCGTAGTTTTTCAGATACTCGAATTTCGACGCATCCAATGGTGTCTTTGCACAATTGTCTGGTCGAACCATGATATCCCATTGGATATACGGATACATTGGTAGCGGAAGGTCTGCTTGGAGCACAAAAGATTTCGACTTGTCCGTAGCAGGCCGAATATCTACAATGCCAGGATCGGTATCCGTGAAGATGAACCAAAAGTTGAACGCGTCCAAAGTGGTTACCATTCGTTGCAGAGCGAAGAGGGACATTCCATCGGCCCGTGTTTGACATTTATCTAATTCTGAACACTCATCAAAGGCAAAGATAAAGCGCGGCTGAGAAAGTTTTGCACAGGCTTGTTCAAGAGCTTTTGCGTGCTTGTTAATCAGAAGATTGAAGATGTTCTGTATCCTGGAAATGCTCCTCTGCTTGACGGAGAGACGGGAGGAGTCAGCGTCAGAATCGCAGCTAGCTTAACTAGCACCCACATTGACACCGTCACTTGCATTCGAGGGGGAAGGGAGACGCGGTACCCGGATGTCGAGAAGCTGGGCGTGATTTGTCGCCAAAATCTCCGTCGCTCGACTCTGAACTTGCTGTAGCAATGCTTGACGTTGCGAATGCCTAATTTTCTCCGGTCTGGGGTCTTCGATGGTCCAGGATTTGCGAAATGTATCGACAATGGCTTCGTCCTCAGCAGATTGGATACCTTCGAGCTGTTCTGCCACCACAGCCATGAGAGCTCCCAAGAATGCGCCCGCAAGTTCTTCTCCCTATACACATGGTCGTAGCACACTCGAGGAGATTGAGCTAGTATACATACTGTAAATACAGTGTCTCCATGCTTTGGAGGATCGAAAAAGAAGTCAGAAATCGGTTTATCACCAGGAGGCCAGCCCTTGCTTGGAATAATGTCAAGATGCTTGATATCTTTGAAGCAAATTGTGAGCAGCAGACACTAGATATAACAGTTCAGCGCCAACAGAAGGGTCGCGAAAGTATCACACACGTACTTGTTTGGATAATTCCTCTAGTATTCGAGACTTGCCAGTCGCACGACTCTGGACAAAAACAATCATCTTCCCGTAGTGGTTTCCCGGGTGATACATGCCCTCGTATCTTTCAATCGCATCTCTCAACCAATGGACATTCCTTCCACTAAAACGCGAATTAAATGCGGAGTGGAGTTTCACTGCCTCGTCATCTCTAGATGAAAGTATGGTTATGCCTAATGCCTTCTAAGAATTCAGTACTCACGGCTTAAGGATCTCGCCCTCAGATGGGGCTACAAAGCTATGAGTGCTAGTAAGGAACACGGCGTTGAAGGACGTACGTTCAACCCATGCACGACGCACAAAATCAGCAAAATCGCCGGCCTTTACGAGTTCCATTAGGTGCGCCTTGTTACCCAGCTTCTTGCGATGGTCTGGTCCCAATACTGCTGATTTCAAATCCGACGGTAAGTCTGTAGACCACCCAGGATTGCTCAACACAGCAAATCCATAATCAGTTCCAATCCTAGGGTGGTGGGCAGCGTGGTCGAAGCAGAGCTTGAGTAACTTGCCCGTATTTTCACTCCATTCAATCAATCTGCAGCGAAGACGACGCTCGTCCAAGCTGAGTTCCTCGGCTCGATAGGTGATCTCGTCGGTGTCCATTTAGAAAAGCCAGTGTCACAGTGACTCTGTGACAAGCACTCTCATTTGGTAATGTTGCTTTGTAGTTTGTCATTGAAATCACGTCACCCACCAAACCTATACTTCTCCAATCCCTTGACGCCCCATCTCTTCCCAGCTTGAATGCTAAACAGCGCTCCTCCTTTCTCCCCTCCCAGTCCATGTCTATGTGCACTCGTACAATATAGCACATCAAGCCCCTTCCCCGCCCAACCTGTACAAGTAAGATACGGCGTATCCTTTGCCACAATCTCCCTAACCAAAGTCCCCTCTGAATCAAAGCACAACACACAACCTTTTCCCCACAGCGCAAGCCAAACATTGCCTTTGGTATCAAGTACCATTCCATCAGGTTCACCACCTTTTAAATGTTCCGGAATCTCCTTCGCCGTCCGATTTCCAGTCGTATAATCCCCAGCAACTCTGAAGTCAATAAAATCAATCCTACTCCCTAACCTCCCACTTTCTTCATCAAACTCATACCTCCAAACAACACGTCCATAAGAATCACTAAAGTACATATACTTATTATCAGGTGACCATCCGATGCCATTTGAACAGTAAATTCCATCAACGTGTTCCGTCGTCGTCCCATCAGAATCATATCGCCACAAACGACCTTGGGGGATGTATGGATCGTTAAGGGGAAGTGACATGCCTGTAAGATCCATTGAACCGGCCCAGAATCGACCTTTAGAGTCTACGGCTCCGTCGTTGAAGCGGAGCTTACCGCGAGCGGAATCTGGGAGCATTTCTATGTATGTAGGAACGACCCAAGTGTTATCAGTGTGCTGGAGAGGGAAAGAGWATAGAGATATACGTTTTAATTCTTCGATCTCTCCCGTTTTCTCATCTATGAACGCGAATCCAAGTAGACGTGCACCGATGTATGAATAAGGGTGATCTTTACGGAACGCAGCGACGGAGATGCTATCAGTGAGTTTGAGTACGCGGGGTTGAATCGTTTGAGCGTTGTAGTCGGATAGAGGTAAGATGTGGATCTACGAAACAGATATATCAAATATCCATGAAATGGCGAATGGCATTAAAAACTTACCTCAGGAGGATCAGCTAAAGGATCGACATAGTGTAATGTACCATCTTCAGGTCTGTATATTGGTGCTTCTCCCAATACTAATCGACTCGCTAGATAAAAGTACAGTGCCAGCCAGTCAGTCCTTCATGGCCATTCTTCAAGTCTCCTACATACCGTGAAAAGGCTCCCCGAAATCAACAACTTCATGCGTAGGAGTATGAGTTTGCGACATATTCGTACCAAGTTTCGATATCAAGAAGGTAGTGGCAGCAAGAACAGAGCAAGAAGTCGAAATATATTTGAATGTGGTCGCCGACTCGCCGACGGGAAGTTGTCGGAGAGCAATCGGAGAGATAGGTCTCCCGGGCCGCTGGTTCGATATCCTATCTTATCTCAACCAGTGATTCAGCTTGGATTCAGCGAAGGTAATTAGAAATGATAATACAGTTTTACTGCTACTGGAGGATACTAGCCTACTTATGCGTTACCAAAAGCTTTTACTAAAGCACCCGCAGCATCCGTGATAAGTTGTGCTCCAAGTTTAACAGCGCTGTATGCGTAGGAAGGGTAGTAAGTAAGCCAGAGTCAAAGGTCTAGACAACGAAACAAGCACTCACGCTATGAAGCAGGCGAGTATTCAAAGAGGGGGGGAAGGGAAGAAAGCAATTAATCATCAAACAACATTCAAAGTATCTTGACCCGGAAGACACATACCATCCATAGCCATGATAGGATGCGGGCCACCCTTATAGACAACCACCTCAACCTCTTTTACTCCAGCCTCCTTCAACTTTTCACCGTACACAACACCCTCCTCCTTAAGTATATCCACCTCCGCAACACCAATCCACGCATTAGGAGTTTTACCCAAAAGTTCCTTCGGAGCGAAAATCGGCGAAGCATCCCAGTTAGTCCAATCGGATGGGTTAGGGAGGTAATTATTTTTAAACCAGTTCATTCGTTCGGGGGTTAACCAAGGCGTGTGTTTGTTGGATTCCCAGAGGCCACCGGGGGAGTCTGTAGCGGTGTTATCCGTTACGGGGACTATTAGGAGTTGGAGGAGAAGAGGGGAGGGGAGGGGAGGTGTGAAAGTTGGCGAGAGGACTTTTAGGGCGAGGATTGCGGCTAGGTTTCCGCCGCTAGAGCGAGAATGAGTAATTGGAGGTCAGTTGGAGCATCATGATACTGATACTATTGGAATTTACCTAGAAGATCCACCGACAGCGATCTTACTGAGGTCGACGTTAAGTTCGGATTTACCATTCTTGATTACCCATTGTAGAGATTCTACGGCGTCTTCAACGGCGGCTGGGTATTTGTATTCTGGGGCTAATCGGTAATTGACGGATATTACGACGCATTTGGCTCCTGTAAAATGAACGCGTCGAAGGCGGAGTCTTAGTCTCTGGAAGCTAGCACGGTAGCATGCGACTTACGGACACACATATTAGTGGCAAACGTCGTTTCACTAGCGATACTCCCAAACGTCCATCCACCTGTCTAGCCGTATCAACCTTCTCTCTCATCTTTTTCCTAGATCTCAACCAACCACGACGCACCTCCATGAAAGAAGATAAACACCGGCCAACCCTCACTCGGCCCCTCCCCCTCCGGCGTAAAACTCCTCATATTCGTATGCTCCAACTCAAAATCCTTCACCTTCCCGACCTCCAAAGGATCCGAGGCACCAGGTACTGCAGGTGCATTGCGTAGTTCAGGACTCCAAGGAAGTGTATGTGGAGGTGTTATATATTGAATCACTTTGTTGTGGAATTCGACATATTCTGGGTCGAGTTTGGACAGCATCGAAGGATGGATAGGTTGTTTTGGAGTTTGGGGCTCTTCAGCTGACATTGTGAATGAGGGTAAAGTGTGCGGAGAAGGAGATAAGTATGTACATGATACTTATACAATACTTATAGCTGCTACCGCCTTGATCGATTAATTGGGAATTCACGGCCCGCTCACGGCCCGGAGGAGACCCCTTGCCCGGCTTGCCCCCGGCGCTGGCAGCCTCTAAAGTTCTACCAGATTTCAGATTCGCTCAAGTCCGAGGCGCGTTGTGTACGCACCTCAGCATACTTATCCCTGCCCTGTCGGATCCTTGAAGCTTCAAGGACTCAGCCAGGATTCAGCATGGCTTACAGGTTGGTTTAAGCAACGTGTTTACCTTGTGCCGTACGATAATATGATACTTAATACCGCTTCAAAGTTTCAAAGATCCCCAAGCCAAACCCATAACCTGACCTTGCGCCTAACATTATGGTTCAAACATCCAACTTCCAGCAGAACACCCTTTGTGATGTAAGTGGCCCGATAATCGCTTCCGACTCGAGATGGTGACAATTTTCAACACAGTATTGTCGTTCAAAGCAGAAATTTTCACCTTACAATTACTGTTCCAAGACTTGCGCTGCTCAAGCCTCAGGCAACGCTCCATCGAAAGGTACCTCCGCTACCGGTCCCGGAGGCGTTGTCCAGGCTGCCGCCCCTTCCGCCCCGATAGCGACCTTCAACAAGATACCCCAAGCAGGATTTACTAGTAGTGGTGGTAGTGGAGCGAGTAACCTATGTAACGTACGTGTAACTGACTTTTTCTCTCTTTGATAAGACGTACTCAGACTGTTATATATCTACATAGTACTGCCAGAAGAATCCTAAACATCCCGGACACGATTTCTGCGGTAAAGGGTGTGCTTCGAAAGCGAAGGCTACCGCAGGCGGTGGCCCCTCTGCTTCTCAACAAGCTACGCAGTCAGGGAAGAAATCTCAATCTAAGGGCGCAAATACAGGTGCAGGGTCGGGAGCCGGAGCCGGAGGTGGAGGTGTAGACCCTACACAGATCGCTAGTGAGTCTCTATGAACTCCATTCGTTCCTATGGATCTTATTTATTCCCCTCGCTAGGCCTCGTCGTACAACAGCTTCAAACTCTTCTCCCGCCAAACATGGCTTTGGGTTCTACTGGTGGTTCAACTCTGTCTCAAGCTACAGGCACAGGTAGTGTGAATGCCGTCCCTGCGCCAGGTCATGGTGTATCAGCCGTGAAATCGAGTATCTTAGCTACTGCGAAGCAGATTCTTGCTAATACTCAGTCTCATGGTGGATTGAAGGGTTTGAACCCCACAAACTTAAATCCAGCCACCACTACTGTCGGATTCACTAACGGTACTCAGGCGTCGAGTCAGGGTGTTCAAGGGGTATCAGGGTATCAGCATCAGCAAACCCTCGAGCCAGCTGAATGTCTCATACCAGGCTGCGGACAGCCTGTGTACATCGACGCCAACGGGTTTAAAGCTAGTTCGTACTGCTCTATGCGTCACCGCGAGTAAGTCTATCCTTCCCCATGCAGACATCCCCCCTCTCCCCTTTCTCTGTGCTCTTTCAGTTATGGTTCACGGTTCATTGGCTGATATTCAACTTAAAATTACCCCTCCTCCGCGATATTCAATGTTTTTAGGGAAGCAGTAACATCTGGTCTAGCAGAAGCCTGTATATTCTGTTTGCGCCTCCCCCAGAGTGACAGTGATTACTTTTGTAGTAGGGAGTGTAGGGAGGAGTCGATGAGGAAAGAACAGGTTGATGATGATGATGAAGACGAGTGAGTGCGCAGAGAGGAGGTGGAGGGGTTGGATGTGAGTGATTATGGATACAGTAGTTTCACGCGATGGGATACAGAGTGTACGAGTCCATGACTGGAAATGACGAGTAAATTATGATGCGATGTGGAGATGAATGAGAAGAACAGAGTAAATGCTTTGAATTATATAAGGTAATTTTGAGCAAGATGGTATGCACGGAGAAGAGACATGAGAAAAAGATTAGAATAAAGAGAGATCATAGATGATGAGATTAAACGGAAATGGTAAATAGCGAGCAGGACAAGAAAGAATCATCAGAAAAAGAGAAGGAAAGAACTTCAGTGTAATGTAGGTAGCGTACAATAAAAAGTGTGGGTATGCGCTGCTGATGCAGAAGGTCATGAATATGATTTATCGATTAGCTGAGAGAAGTAATTTTGGATAGAACGTGTTGGAAAGTCGCTACAGAAAAAAAAAGCACTACTCCATCAGCTTTCCACGCATGTCAAAAGTGTAAATGGATGAGCCGTACCGAAGATAGGGCTGGAGGGTGCAGATCTGGATCGTGCAGGACAAGCATGGTGATGAAGTGCGCGGCGAGTTTCGAAGCATGTTCCACAGTGCGTACACTCGTGCACTCTAGCGCCAAAAGTCAGTCAATCTGTAAGTTAGGGTACCTGAGATACATGAACGCACTCGTCGAGGTTAATATCGTGAAGGTGAAGATGATAAGTCAAAGCATTGACATTTGCTAGGGTATCACGGCAGCCAGACCGAGGACAAACCAAAGGCGAATCTTCTGTCGAACCAAATTTATGCATTTCCTCCATAGCCTCCTTGCGCTAAAACAATATTATGAACGAGAATCAGTACTACGATCTGTGATCGAAAAGCCACAAGGCTTACGTGTTTAGCGACAGCGTTCGCGCGTGACGGGCGATGTTTCAGGACTGGTTCAGCGATAGGACTCGTCGGGACCGACCATTGGTTAGATTCGTCATCGATAGAGGCGGAGTCATTCCAGTGACTCTCAGCATCGTTGGAATTCACCAAGGTAGACAGATCCGGAGATGATGACAGTGGCGATGAGGAACCGATGGTGCTAGTAGTACTAGTGCCAGTACTAGTAGATGAAGCACTGTCTAACTCCCCGGCCAAGTCTAGTTTCAACCCCGCGCGATAGCGCCTAGCGATCTCTTGCGCCGGAGAAAGAGCTGGCTCAGTGTTCCTCTTCAATCGACGATTGATGAACGGCTGAACAGGCGCTTTGAACTCCCATGTACTCCCATCATCGCCCGCATCTACAACTTCATGATCATATTGGAGCTGACCTTGTCCGTGGGCTATGAATTGTGCAGCGATGTCGAGAGAAGAAGGGAAGACTGTGGCATGACGTCTCCGCGCTAAATCATAATCTTCCTTAGTCAAGCCAGGAAAAACATCGTGCGGAGCTTGGGTACGAGTAACTCGAGGAACAGCCATGGTGATGCGAAGCGTTCGAAGCGTATCAGTGGATCGGAGAGTAAGAAAAGCGGGAAATGAAGTCGAGAAAGTGAACTTGAACCGGAATGCAGGGCTAAAGAATTAAAAAATTTGCACCGAGGAAATGGAGGCGGAGATGAGACACCAGTTCTAGGGTGTTCCGAGCCTTTGACCTAGGCTGGAATATATGTGTTTTCTTAACTCTCCGCTTTGACGCTGATAGACGCTCTTCCCTGGCGAGGACAATGCACCAGAGCAAGAGCGCAAGCCACAACAAGTTGATGAATGGTGGTCCAAGTCGCGTAGAAGCGGAAGTGTAGTGGGTTTGCCAAATTTGCCGAATGATACAATCCAGTGACAATGGCGTCCCTTCATAACACTTCTCCCACTCCTCAGAGGTTCAACGGAGAACTCTCACTGATGGTGTTCGATGATTGAGTGGGCCACAGTGATCTAACACGCAGTGGTCCATTATACCTCGATCCAAGCATGCGGCATCAATGTTGTTGGGCTCGATCGTCACAATACAGTGGTGCTACGTAGATCAAGGCTGCGCCCTCTCAGATCCATGTTGCCAGTCACTTAGGTGCATAGTAGACACATGAAGTTTGAACGACTGCAAAACGACTGTGTTGCCTCGGGACTCTGTCAAAGCTGGTAGAGCTTGAACTTCTCCTGTACAGAACACTGTGAGTAGCCAACATAGTATCAGCTTTGAATTCACGTTACTTGCTAGAATTTGACCGGCTAAAGCGCCAAAATGAATGAAAGAGAGATATCGATGTGTAGCGGTCAGAGGCTCAAGCTCAAGATTGCCGCCGACGAATATGATGTCTGGCCGGTGGGCCTGAGAACTTCTGGCTACTGCCGCAAGCCTCAAGCCCAGCTAGCTCGATTCTAATTATCTGCTGTCATCGTCGACCATCGTGCATAGCATTGCGCTACTACCGCAGGCTTATTTAGCCAGCTATGCTCAGCTAGTACATAGTCGTGTAGAATGCTGCGTGTCGCTACAGAGATGGCTCCCATAGCGCCGAATTCGACTTTTACTTCATTTGTTGGGCTCTCGTGTTGTAGCCGCTCTTTCCTTATGCAACTACGAGACTTCGAGAGACGACCGCCGTTTTCCTCTAGACTCCTCCGAGACTGGTTGAGTCAAGGTACCTTGCAGAAAAATCCCTCTCTCGCCGCATTGGCCGAGTCCGACGATATGAAAACCAATTTCTGTATTTCTTCACGTGCAGTGTCCACTAACCAGAGATAGGCGAACTTCGAAGACTTCGAACTGGATACATTTAATCATACCTACGCTAATCACGCCCCTGGTAATAACCCGAATTCATCGAAAACGTCCGGCGAGTTTCCCTTTTTAATCCTTCCCAAAAACTTATATTTGAATGCCGTTTACCCCACATGCGCCCCTGAGCTTCCCTCCCCGTCCCTCCACTCTTGCACTCTCAGCTGTTGCTAGACCCATATTATAAGTGCTTTCGCTTTCGCTTTGTGTATCCCAGTCATGTCGCACGATTTCATCCCTGCTTTCAATGCCAGTGAGCAAGAAGACTCGGAAATCCAGGACATAACTTCTTTTTACCTCACGGACAGAGAGGTCAAAGAGGAAGACAGTGAAAACCCGTTTAATCGAGAACTTTTGATGAGGTTTGTTGTATCCCTTTTGAAACTCATATGTTACTGATTTCGGTCATCGCATTTCAGCGAACCGACCGATGGGTGCGGAGAGCAAGAAGACATTGATCTGTACAGTCTATATGGAGAGGACGAAGAAGACTCGTCATCTCCAGAGAATAGCGAGTGTAGTGACGATGACTCTTCTGCTTCCTTGCATCACTATACTCGAAGCGCATCTGCGCCACATATCGCGCGCATGAGGGCTAGGCAGGTGCAAGAGGACAAACGTTTCAAGAGCGCTCTCGGTAGTGCACAGCGTTCATCCACCGTAAAACAGGACCCGCCCGAAGAGCGTAGAGGGCGCTCAAGAGCCGTGCCTATGAAGTTGGTGCGATGGTCTGATTCTATTAGACATAATCTGATGAACAAAGAAGACGACAAAGATAAATGTAAGTCATCTGTCCGTCGTCCCGAATAAGCCTAACGCCTTTGTCCTCATGACCCAGTGCAACAGCAATCTCGTAAGGAGGCGCCTTCAGAATGTTGAAATACAGAGATGATCGGATGTATTCTGTCACCCTCGAAGTCGCGTCTTTCTATATGTGTATCGCTCTTCACAAGGTTTTTCCAATTCCAGTATGTTGAGATCCGTCTTCACACCGGCCACCCGCTTGTGAGGATCAGGAAGCAAAGGTAGAAGCAAGTAGTTATGTGGACGTCATGTCGCGCCGGCCACCGGCTTAAGCTTGCTAGAATCAAGGCCAGAACGAAGAAGCGGGAATAGAGCACAGCAAAGATATGTTTTGTGGAATGTCCTAAGCCCATTAACCAGTGAAATGGATTTAATGTGATTTTGACATCCTCTATCAAACACAACGCAAAAGCTCTAATTGGGAACACGTTTATTGACAAAAATAAATGAGTTCATTCTCGGAACTTTTACAAGAAAACTTAGCTTCGAAGACAGAGGGCCAAGGTCCAAAAAATTAGACATATCAATAGCATTAAGTTGCTATCTAAAGTTATACACCGGCTTGAGGGGCTGGTGAGGATGTGACTTCAGATGAAACCTTGCGCGGCCACCTCGCGGGTGATTCCCAGATGCCAAGCTCTTTCCTCAACTCCTCTACATTTTGATTCCATCGTTCTTCCCAGTAGACAGTGATGAGACTTTGCGCCGTACTGCCACACTTCAGCGCCCATGGCACGTATTCAGAGAACAATCGTTCGCGCTTCTTCGCACTGAGACGCAGAGGACCGAATACGGCCGAAATAGCAGCTAAAGGAAGGCCTAGATTTGCGAATTCAAAGTATTTGATGGCCAACTCGGACTCGACGTTCACAGAGAAATTGCAAATGCAATGGTAGAAATCGTGACACTCGCGGTAGCGCTGCATGACATAGGCTAGCTCTGGGTCGTCGATGTAGTGCACCTTGAGGAAGTATCAGTGTCTACTAAAGGACGAATAAAGAACATAGCTCACGGGTTCTCGTGAATCTGGTGTGACGCCTGTCCGTTCAAGCCAGGTAATGTAAGTACGTCCCCAGGTTCCTTCAGGTAGCTGCGCTAATGCGTTCATGTCAACGGTTTTCGTATTGATCCTCGGCCGCTCTTTCAAGATTCGTCTCCCCTCAGGACTTGCCAACATAATATCTCGTAGACGAGGAAGAGCAGGTCCTGCAGTAGTTTCCCCTAGTGCAGCTACCATATCTGTGGATCTACATTCAGCTCTTTGATGCCATGTAAATGAATCGTATGCGCACCTCCCCTGTATGGATCCATTAGCGACATGACTGCCGAGCCCACAGTGAGGAAGGCATTCTCGAAAGAGTTCAGAGGTATATGTCCAGGATAAGCTGGCTTTGTATTAAGTGACCGACACCAGGCAGATTTTGAGAGATTTTTAGGATTCAAAACATTAGAAGGCCGAGATACAGCACGAAAAAGAGAGGCCATAAGCAATTGTCGAACCACCGCGTTGCTGAGAGTGAGAGTGAGAATGAAGCGCCCAGATTATGTAATTTAGACGCCCAGGACAAGCGTCCAACGACGCCAGGTTCAATTTGCGGCAGCGATCTCTCTGTTTCTTTCCTTTTTCCTGTTCCTCTTTTTTTCTGTGCTACCTCCCGAACATGCTAAACCTTGGACAGTTCTCTGCCTGGATCACCGTTGATGGCGAAAACCTTGAAACTTTCGACGTAAAAAACAGCGCCAATGCTACGGAAATAACTTGTTGGATACCGTCTACATCGGGCAAGGTCTTTCAAATGTGAAGTTTCAGATTCTCTGGATGAGCTGATTCCCAACAATGCAGGAATTTACTGTCAATTGGAGAAGAGAAYACCTCTTGACACCCATGGCTGGCGACGTGTACCTGGATGGCAAATTCGCTGGCGGCAAAGTTATGGACGTGAATGGCGGTCTTCTATTCCGAAAGGATTCGTTTCAAAAGACGCAAACAACGCTTAGGCGATATGTTTTTGCCGACTTAGAGCTGACGGGTTTGTCGTATTTCTATTTTATGTTAATGTAAATTTGTTGAACTCGCTGCTTTACAGATGACGATTTATATCTTAATAAAGCACCTTCACAATTGGGTGAAATTAGACTAGATATTCATCAAGCATGTATCATTGGCGAAAGCAAGATTCAAGGCTTGACGACTTTTCCTTCCCCTACGAAAGTGCATGAACGCGCCAAGAAAGCGTTTAGCCATCAAATCAAGTACGTGGTCTGTCTCTCCAGCTCTATCTCTCACCGGCTGGGAATTGCCCGATAGACTAGGAAAAGAACAAGACTGTTCTCGCCAGAAATATACTGATGTGATTCGCCAACGCAAGCTTGTCTCGTTTCGCTTCAAATATCGGCCTTTAGGTAGGAGGCAATTGGTCTCTTCTTCGGCTTGCTTTGTCAACGATTTACCTCGACGCTAGATCGCCTCAAGGCTGACGGAATCGCACCCCGAGACTATAAGTCCCCAGGCCCAGTTCAACCAAAGATAAAGAGTCGCCAAGATTTTGACGAAGACGAGGAAGACGAGAGACGTATAAGATTGCTTGAGGTACGTTTCGCCTTCTCTAGCCCGTTCAATTAGTACCTAACTACTCTTAGGCGGAACTAGAGGCTCTGAGGACAAAAAGACGAAGAATGCAAGGCCGTTCAACGCGGGAACTTCAAGTAAAAGAAGAACCTCAAATAAAAACAGAACCAGCAACGGTGAAGATCAGTCCGGTCGTATCGTCAGTCAACTCCTTCAAACCTCCTCGTGGACCTCGCAACCCGCAACTGGGCCTAAAGGATCTTACTAATATCTAATCCTCAACTCCTCCCCGGATCATCTCTGAATAGCCTTGGTCATGGTGTCCTCTCCATATATCACTGGCACGGCATTTCTAGCTTTTTCAAACATTCTCACATCTCCCTATCTAACCCGCATATTATCCTTAATCTTTCTGTCAGCCCGAATTTTGTATTGTCTTCCTACTTGTAGAGTCTTTCTATCTCACACCCTCCTTTTTGCGGCGCCTTCTCAATTCAAGCACACTCATTATCCTAAACCTAGTCAAATGGAACATATCTCAATTTCAAAGGGCTTCTTATCTGTCTGGCTCTGTCATCGTATGCTTCAAGTATATCGTTCAGGAAGGTGCCTCCTAGCTGTTATGGGCCTATATGCGACTTCCGCATGGAATTGGAGAGGATTCCGGAAAGCTCGTCCGTCTCCGTCGTTCCCGGAAGAAACAACAGAGGAAGTCTGATGTTTAAAGTCTGAATTCATGCGCACTGGTGCTATGCTGACATTTTCTATGATTCACATTCCTGTTTCTTCTGGGATTTCCTTGCACCATAGCCTCTGGCATCGGTGTGTCTCAGGTGCATCTCAGGTGTGTCTCTTAGTTACCTTCCAAACTGTTATGGTATGATATTACCTTGTTACTTTGCGATCCTTTATATTCTCAAGCTTTACTTTACGCTCCGGCTTCTGTTTCATATACGCTACCTTGAGCATGAACTCCCAAGATTCATTATGCTCTCCGGACCTGGGAACTAGTTGTTGTACCGTTATGCTTCACAAGCTGTATGTACATTCTAAATCCACTACTCCTTTCACAATGATTTTCATTTATAAGCACTACTTAGAGTCACAAGAGTGATAATTGATAGGGCCGCGTAAGCAACTGTAAGCAAGGTGCGGGGAGGTGCCAGGTCCAAGCAGGTCCAAGCGGGGTCACGAAATCACAGGTTACCCGTGACAGCCTGTGACTAGCTGTGACAATCTTTCTTTCGAAGTCACTCCGACCTAGGCGCCCTTGCGGCTACTCAAAATGCCCCTACATTTAGGAGGGTACTCGGCTTGGGTAGCCGTCGACAATGCTGAACTTCCCATTTATAATGCGACTACCAAGGACACTCACGTCAGCTGCTGGATACCCTCGGAGGTTGACAAGGTGCACGTCTCAGGCTTTTTGCTAATTGGTACTTACATTGCTGACTGAAGTTTGAATCAATTATACAGAAATTTTCCGTTAAATTCAGGATCCCGCCAGCGCCTAGAACAACAGACATAGCGGTCCGAGTTTACATAGATGGCAAATATGCCGACGGAAAGTTTGCATGCATGGCGAGTGGCACTACCGAGTCGACAATAAGTGGAGTGCACACCTCTGTGACCACTGAGAAATGTTTTGTGTTCTCGCAACTGGAGCTCACAGGTCGGTTAGAAGTTTGCCTTAAGAGCTCTTCTCCAATGTTTTTTTTAAATTTTTTTCCCTTTCAGACGACGATCATTATTTGAATAATTCACAACCAGACCTTGGGGAAATAAGGGTAGACGTCTACCGCTGCCTAGCTCTGCAGGCAAATGTACCCTTTCAAGCTGGAAGTACCTTGTACTCAGAGCCCAGCAAAGTTCACGAACGTGCCAAGAAGGCGATAGGTCATCATATCAAGTGAGTCCTTTGTGATACTCTACGAAATGACCTTCTCTCAGTATCATCTCCTAGGCTTGGTCCAGAAAGCAGCTGCACCGAGTCGCAGTTTACAAGAGTACACCAGATAGAGCCCAAACTTGCACAATTCTCGTTTATATATCGTCCCCTAGGTACGTCTATCGAATTGAACACCTACACATGAATCTGATTGCTGTTAAAGCCATACTTCAAGCTAACGGAATAGCTCCACCTCCACCTCCAAAACCAAGCCAAAAACGCACTATTCAGGACGTGGTGCTGGATCTGACAGAGGTTAATGATGATGAAGATGAAGACACCGAGAATGAGATCAGAGCACTTCAGGTATAATGGATACTGTTCTAGCATGGACTTCTCTTCATCTCTTTTCAATTCAGGAACGACTTGATGCGCTGAAGAAACGTAGGAAGACAGCGCATGTGAAGTCGGAGCCCGGGGTGAAATCGGAGCCTGGAGTCAAGCAAGAACCTGGGATTACGCTGCAAGGAGGGTCAGGCGCCAGGAGGCGGAGTCAAGTCGTACATATTGGTGTCGTAGATCTGACATAAGATGACAGTGAGCTCTCTCTTCAAGGTTCTCGTAAACCCTTATACTGATCCTTCGCACTTCAGAGGAATTAATTGAAGGTGCCAGTGATGTACGCTGAGTTGGAATGTGCTCAAAGGTTGAGCCAGGCTTATTGACTGTGTTAGCGTTTAATCTTTGAAGTGCGTGCGTGCACTTTGGTGTTAGAAATTTCTCCCATGACCTTGGTTTCCTTACCCTTTGGTAGTATCTCTTGTTTCTACGTATTTCTCTCGTTGTAACGCCACTCTCGGGTTGTTCGAGAGGGTGTTCAACAGTTGAGCAGTTAGCAGATTGGGTTATACGACAGCTCTTTTATAATAGAAGTATTACTTATCTTCTTGTTTATAGCTCCATTAATTACTTTACCGCTGTACCTCATGTGTTGTATATACAGCTCTACAATAGCTTCTTCAAAACGCCAAAAGTGAGTCGGCGAGCAAGAGAAATGCGCTAAACTAGCACGAAATGTCGCAAACGTCACAAATAAGCACTTACCATGTGATGTGACATGTGGCGTTCTTACTCCTCTTGGTTCAATTCGTCGTTATTTCATCGAGGTTCATAACTTATGCCTTTACGTCTGGGAAATTTCTCGGCTTGGATATCAGTTGACGATGCGGAACTTCCTATGTATAATGTGACCACCAAGGACGCCCAAGTTAGTTGCTGGATACCCTCTGAAGTTGACAAGGTACTCATTTCTGCTGCCACTATACATTCATTGAAGGACTTAAATCAAACTGGTACAGAAATTCTCTGTGAAGCTCAGTATCGAACCAAGCATGACTACCATATCAGCCCGGGTATATTTGGATGGCCAAAAGGTAGCTACAGGCGTATATAAGGCGAAGGGGAGGATCTGGAGGGACACAATAAGCGGGATACGTTCTTCTACAACGACTGAGAAGTCTTTTTTGTTCTCCCATCTGGAGCTCACAGGTAGATTTGCTATGATTTCTATTCTTTTATCTCCTTGATCTTGTGTACGGATTTCTTCCTCAGACGATGATCAATATTTGAACAACTCACAACCTGACCTCGGAGAAATTAGGGTGGAATTCTTCAGCTCTGCAGTCATACGAAAAGGCTCAACTCCGAAGATTTATGAATTCTCGACCTCAAGCAAGATGCATGAACGTTCCAAGAAAGCAATTGGCCATCATATTAAGTGAATGCTGATATCTTACGAAAGTGGCTGTTCTAACTATCATCTCGTAGGCTCGGTGAAGAAAGTAAATGTAAACCGGCGAAGGTCGTGAAGATGAAAGATATATCTAAGCTCGCAACATTTTCATTCAGATATCGCCCCCTAGGTATGTCTATCGAATGTCATCATTGTAACATCAGTCTTACTTCTCTCAAAGACATGCTCCAGGCTAGTGGAATGGCGCCTGTACCGCCTAAAGCAAGCCAAAAACGCCCGGCACGTTCGGATGAGGTGTTGGACCTGACGGTGATCGATGACGACGAAGACGAAGATGAAGCCAATGAGCGTCAGATCAAGGCACTTCTGGTATGATACGCTGTAGTTCTGATGTGGGGTTTTTCTTCATCCTCTCCTATTTAGGAACAAGTCGACGTACTGAGGAAACGTAAGAAGACGAAATATGTCAAGTCAGAACCTGGTGTCAAGCATGAAGGTGGCGGTAAGCAAGAACCTGGTATTAAGCTTGAAGGAGGAGTAGGCGCAAGACGGAATGGTCKGCCCAGGGTTGTACATATTGGCACTATAGATTTGACATAACATATAGCAGTAAATACTTTTCACAATTACGAGATACCTTATCACTAATTCCATGTGTAGTTGAACTCCTGTTCAGCCACTTCTTGATTACTTTGTTGTACATATCCTTTGTACATCTGATGTGTATAGTAGCTCCGACCTAGGGAAGACTTAGGCTATTTCGCTGGGCTAGAAATTGAGCGATGAAAGGAGAAATCAATAAATGTAAATGTTCAAAACGGCAAGGAGACACGACCTGAAGATTTCTCAATATTATACACATATCTACATCTCTCAGAATTCAGAAATTCTCAAACTCCAAACAACCATTTGCACGTAACAAAGGGAAACAATCTTCAAAAAATGTTTTCAATGTCAATAGATCTCCAGGGGATGTTTCGCGTGCAAAAAGGCCTTTGGGACGTATCAGGGTGATAATGACCCTCCTCGATGAAAGAAGCGAATTGGCTGGTAAAGGTCCAGTTAATAGCGCATCCAAAGAATTCCACTGCGCGCGCGGCGAATTGACGAGCATGTCAAATGTATCAACATACCAACGCCTGACCTCAAAGACTAGTAGGAGCTCCCGGAGGCTATGGGAAGCATATATCCCACTGAGATCATGATCAAACCAATTCCGACCGTCATCGGGATCATCGAGGAGTAAGTGAATAGTCAGATGGCTCAGGACACGAAGGTAACTAATGTTGTCGCAAAGAGAAGTGATAGCAGAGTGCATATGTGCGTTGAAACTCCAAGCTAGGTTACAATTAGATATCTTGTATCAGAAAATTGAACTATGAGTATATACTCACTGCGTACAGAACCCTCAAGAATCGTCACGTTTTCAAGGGTGTTGGCAACGCTAGTCCAGAAGTGCGGAACAATAGGAAGATCATATTGATACCCGCAAACAAAACTGCGTAAATGTGTGACATCAATTGGTAGGTGGTTTTCTAGAATGGCATATACCAGGGTCCTAGAGCAGTGAGTGATCGATAGGGACTCGAGCTGGGGGTTGGAAGACATCTTGTAAGCATCCCAACTTGGAGTCACATCTCTATTCTCTGCAATTTTATCAAGAGAGAGATGCTTTAAGGTAGAGCACAATCCCACAAAGCGAATGAGCTCGTATGAGCAGGAGCCTCCAAGAAAGTCAACAAGCGAAACTTCGAGAGTATGAAGACTCGGAACGCGAAGAGGGTCAGCCAGACGCGCCATAGACGCCTTCAGAGTCGAGGAAAACGCAGACCAAGACTGCCGTGTATTCCGGAGGAAGTGGAAAGAGATAGATCTCATTTCTACTAGTTTATTAAGAACCAACGGAAGAGTAGGATCTGTTGGAACCCAGTTATGTTTATGTCGGTGTCTGTGATCATCGCAGTCTCGGAGGCAAAGATGTTTCACAAAATGTATGATATGTGGAGATTCTTCAAGAAGCTCGTAGAAGCGCTGACAAGTCTTTAAGCCACCGGCGTTCGACTGCGAGCAGTTTGGGAGATTCGGAAAGAGAGCAATAGAGGAGAGGATGTGAGTTTGACTTCGATGCCTGGTAGAATTTGACACAGTAGCCAACGACCTCAGAGTCGAAATGTCCCAGCGAGAAGCATCGATGATACTATCAATAATCTCTTGAGGCAGTGGAATAGAACTGTCAGACGGAAGTGTAGCCATAACAGTGAGCGAGGGGGTGCATAGCCACACACAGGGCATCACTGATTCTGCAGCGCTCACTGCACGGCGCTCGGTTGTCGTTTAACTCAATTCATCTTCCACTCACCTCGTCATGATCAGGTTCTCCAAAGCGATTGTTACTTAGGATCAGGTAGAACGTCAAATTTGAATTCGAATTACCAAATCTTTCGCATTCCTAAAGGTTTAACGGGCTTGGTGTGTTGAAATGTCAAGCCTAGCAGTTGCGAATGTTCTCTGAATTGCTTTGCTTGCCCACAGGCACTTTATTTAGGCGAACATCCTGTATGAAGCTAGGAGGAGAGTGGGCTATGCCAAACGCATGGATTTTTCTTCAGCCATGTTCAAGATCCATCGCAGCCTCCCTGAATGCACCGGACAGCTCTCACAATCCCACTCACGCCGAATTACCTTCCGAGTTCACTTCTCCAAGGAATATAGATCCTGTCTAGGCTGCTATTTTTAACCCGCGGTAGAGTATCCACGGGCTTGAAGAGCCGCCAATTTCCGTGCCCAATTCAAGGTGTATCACGGTTTCGGCTCGACCCAAATGTCTAGGCGTAGTCAAGAGTGTCTGGGCGCCTGATGCTATACGCTGCATATCTTTCATTCTGTTGTGCGCGCGCGGTGAACATCGACGAACTGAATCCTGATGGGCCTATGTATTCAATTGCAGGGCTCGCTAAGCTCCAAGTTACCGCTGGTTGTTATCTAGCTAAGATTCTAGATTCTAGGATCTTCAAGTTTGATCCCAAACGAGAACGAATGGCGCACCGAGCACCCGAAGAACCGACGAACCGACTGCTATTAGTAGCTGGCCTCTGAAAAATTCGACTTCACCTTGGTCCTTCCCCCGACCCTCTACCGAAAGCTCCTATACCAAGCATCGAGAAATCTTTGACTCACAAGAGCCTCCTGTCAAGCGGACATGATGCTGATATGGGGTAGCAATTTACACCGGTTTCAATCCCGCGCGCGCTGTTTGTGATACTTTCAAGTTTCAATAGGTGATCCTGGCTGTCCCACCACATCGTGATCCTCTGAGAGCGTTTCAGCACTGTGGACTTGCATGAAGTTTTATAAAAGGCGGGATTGCTAACTAACTTCTAGTCACTGGTTCTTTCTCCACCTTCCTTCGTTGATCCGATGGCCGACTCAAAAAATAACGCTGTACCTCCATACGGAAGTCCTCCTCAGCCCAACGGATATTACCCTCCACAAGTGCAGCAGCCAATGCCGGCTATGCCCCCTCAACAAAGAACCGCTGCACAAGTTGGTGAGGATTACAGGGCCCAATGTACGTGGCCATTCATCTCTTTTTAATTTCTGTCAAAATGACTTATACGACCCCTGCATTCAGTATTTGCTCAATGCGCCCAAGGAGTCCACCAATCAGAAACCAAGTACAAGCCCTGTGGTATAATCACGGCGATCTTATGCTTTCCGTGCGGTCTGATATGTTTATTGTAAGATGAATCTTTAATATCTTTAATATCTTTCATTTCACTGATATGCCCTATACTTGTAGTACCGATACGGAGAAAAAATGTTCGAGATGCGGGGTCCGTTTGGACTAATGGCTGGACCATGCCCGACTCTGCCTCTCGCCTGTGCGCTCCGCACCTTCTCCACATAATCTACTTGGCTCCTATCTTTTGATAGTAATTTTTTGTGTAGTGTTTATAAACGAATAAAGGATCAGACTTACAACACTCTTGACGACAACGAGACGGAGTAGTGTATAGAATGGACGGACATAAACAAATGAAACGATCCAGTAAAACAGAAGGAAGCGGGGATTAGGGAGGAGTAGGTCTAGGCATAGTAGGTCGCGATCTATTTTTCGACGTTGACTCCAACAACGTGCACGCTATTGGAGTATCATTAGAATTCGAAGAGCCCAGTGATCTCACAACAACACCATGCACAAAAAGGCGGACGAGACTGCACGGAAAACACATAACAACAGGCTTCGCAGAATTAAAATCAGGAAGTGAGTTGCATATCCGCGTTGGTTCTTAGAAAAACGAGAAAGAAAGCTTGGCAGAACTAGCGTGCGTATACGATGTTCCAGAATGTGATGAAAAGCAGCGACATCGACAACCACCATCTTACTGACAATCAACATCAGCGTTTCCAGCGTCGCGTTCCACGGACCCGTAAATCTCTCTGGCACCTTTACAGGCCAGTACTCAGTACTGACACCCGTACTCAGCCCGAAGTGTATCGAGACCGACCTCAACGCCTCTAAACCCTGGTCGGTTGAATCCTCTGCAGATGAAAAATCCTTCGATGATTTCGGCGGTGGTGAATCAAGACAGGTAACAGCAGGCCGAGCCTAGTCTTTAGGCAGACGACTGCTCGCCAGTTGATAAGCTCAGTCGCATTAACAGGGAAAGTAGCAGAGAATGCTTTGGCAGCTGCAAGCCATCTCAGCGGAGACTGCAAATATACTTCCAATATACCCGAGAAGGGAAAGGAAATAGATTATAGCCCGCTAGGAGAACATTTGAATGTGATTGCCTCTCGCAGCACCAGAGGTGAAAAAGCCAGGACGATTTCCGAATGGCACTGGAATAGGATTCAAATTGCGTGCAGTAGCATCGAAGAATTCTTCAAAACTCCGTTTGCTCGAGTACACCGAGAGACGCATCAACAGCTCTATACCGCAAGCAACCATCAATCGCTCGTCCGACTGAGTAACAAAAGGTGCTTACTTTCGCGGTGGTTGAAGGATCAGACCTGCCTGGACGGTGTATGATAGCGTCGAGACCTCTCATATTCGTACTAACTCAAGGTCGGTGTGAGCAATATCCGTGACCTCGACTTGGGGGCTATAGGCAAGGGTATTCTTGGGGTTGTCAAACTCGCAGCCTCTGGCAGTCCTAGAGCAAAGCTTCAACCTAAAACAATGAGCGAAGGTCAGAAATGGGAATTTCCATACCCGGGGCATATAGCCTGCTTCCAAAAGCTTCCAAAAGCTGATGTACGATGGAAAATTCATAAAACCTGATACGCCACGGTGAGGCCTAGTGATACCTCGATTCATATCATGAATTCGCCTCTCATGACTGAGAAAGCACGCTGCCTCCCTGCCAACCTTGCAGAGCCTTTTGAAATTGCGAGTTTGTATTCGCATGAAGCTCCTAGCTGTCCTCTAGAATCGGAAATTTTTTTAGACATACGAGCTTGGCCGTCCAGAGATAACATAACGTTGTCGAGAGATTCATGAGGAATTGACGGAGGGCAGTCGAAGTTCGAAGCAAGCATCGACGGACGATAGTTGCCTGAGTGCCGCCTTGGAGGGACGTCACGTGACCAAGAGCCGGTGACCGGCACAATGCCCGGCAAGTGTCCACTGTCCATATACTTAGCGGGTATAACCACAACAGCTTTCTAATCGACTATCATCTACAGGAGACTAGAGGGCTCTTCATTCGATGGCCAACTCAAAGAATAGCGCACCACCTCCCTACGGAGCTCCTCCGCCTCAGCCCAGTGGAGACTATTTCCCTCAAAACCAGACACCTCCGACCGGATATTACCCTCCACAAGTGCAGCAGCCAATGCCGGCTGCGCTGCCTCCGCAAAAAACTGCTGCACAAATCGGTGAGGAATACAGGGCCGAATGTGCGTAGTCGTTCATCGACATCTCTTTTTAATTTTTGTCCAAATGGCTTATATACAACCCCTGCATTCAGTATTTGCTCAATGCGCCCAAGGAATCCATCAGCCTGAAACCAGATACAAGCCCTGTGGTATAATCACGGCGATCTTATGCTTCCCGTGTGGTCTAATATGTCTATTGTAAGATGAACCCTCAACATTTGACATAAATCTTTCGTTTCACTGATGATGTGCCCTATACTTGTAGCACTGACACAGAGAAAAAATGTTCGAGATGCGGGGTCCGTTTGGACTAATCGCTAGATCATGCCCAGCTCTGCCACCTGCCTGAGCGCTCCGTGTCTTCTCCACATAATTTACTTGGCTCCTATCTTTTTTTGATAATAATTTTTTCGGGTAGTATTTATGAAGGGATAAAGGATCGGACTTACAACACTCTACCGCTGAATGGATAATATAAGATAACGACGAGATGGCGTAACTTGTATAGTGTACAGAATGGACGGACACAAACAATGAAATGATCCAGTAGAATAACAGGAAAAGGGGAATAGGAGGGAATAGGCCTAGGCACAATTCTAATAGGTCGCGATCTATTTTTTCGACAAGTTGACCCCACAACGTGCACATCTCTGTTCTGAGTCGGAGCTATTGAAATACCGTCAGAATTCGAAGAGCCCAATGATCTCACAACCAAAACACGCACAAAAGACAGATGAGACCACACGGAAAACACATAACAGCAGTAATAATCCCACAAGGACCGTACTTTGTCTTGGGCTCGTGGATACCTTGAGCGCATTGAGCAAATACTAAGTTCGAAATTTTGTTTGTTAGTTAGCGAAGTACTGCAGAGGAAAAACATAGTCCCAAACACGTACGTGCTGCTCTATATTCTTCACCTATTTGTGCTGCCGACCTGGCAGTGGTAGTTGGAGGAGGAACGGGCTGCATCATTATCTGGGGCGAAGGCATACCGGGGTTTGGGGGAATATATGAGCTAGGACTCGGTCCATTATTGGTTTGGTATTGCGGAGGAGGAGGAGGTATTGGCTGAGCTGTTTGGGAGGCTTCTGCAGCTTTCGAGTCAATCATCATGGTATTGGTGGAGGTGAGAGGTAAGATGAGATACGGGCGGTAGTCGTTTATGTATAGCCACTAGAGACATGGCTTGCACAGCATAGGGTCCTTTTACGGCGTAGAATGATTTGAATCCATCGTATTAGTAACGATAGTCTCGGATCTGTTTGTGTACGCGAACACGCTTGAAATGGTTCCCACTGTAACGTCTGAAGTATAGCACCCAAGGATCCAAGCCAGCGCTCAAGCTTCAAGGTTGACATAGCCAGCGCATCCAGGCTGTGCGGAATTCTGGAGTTTATAGGGATCATCACAATCAGCTGAGCTGAACAAGACAAAAAATAAATCGTACCAAAGGAGTAAATGACTTGCGGATCCCTCAAGTCTATTCAAGTTGCAGGCAACGAGGCTGACACATAGTGAGCCAAGAAAGACCGCGCGAAGCGGCAAGCCTTTCGTAGTCACTTGTTGATGTTCGTCCAGTTGAGCGCTTGCTTGTGTTGCGTGCGGTCGTGCACATCTCACTCGCTTGTTTCTATCCCTGAGATTGTGGATTCGACGCCGTTGATGATTGCACGGATACATCTTCCATATGGGATTGTCAATTCAGTAGTCCTCCATGGCCACGCTGCGAGAAGAATCAACATCCAGTCCAGTAACTCGAATGAGGGCTCGACGAGCGAGATGTTGTTATATCACACACCTGTCTTGCCAAAAGGTAGCTGGTTATCCGATTCCCCCTTCAAAGTTCGGTCCAAGTTCAAAATCTCCCCTGGCCTTCTTACAAATCATTCACAAAAACTTGATCCCAATTTGTCGTTTGGATCGACAGGTTCGTCCTGCGATACTGTGGGCCTCTTTAGTCGTACCACGTTGCTCAGCGAGAGAAGCACCAGCGAAGGTGCAGTAGCTTATATTTTCGTATAGGCTACCTGCGCCGCGCATTGATGTATATTAGGGAAACAAACGAGAGTGACTCGGAATAACTTACGTTCAGACGATCTGGCGAGACAACTTGAAGACATCTTCAAAAACCGGTCTATCGATAAAATGCAGTAATATACCGCGTTGTTTGGAACGAAGTGAGAACATAAGCTTTCCAATACCATTCCACGTACGAGGAGGGACGAGGGTGAGAGAAGAAGAATAGGTCGCAGTTGTGACATCGACTGCGCATCGTATTTTCGCTCAATGATCGCTTACTATACAGAGTTTACTACGTATATACACAACAGATGAATCAGTAGTAGTAATCCATTGGGTAAATCCCCCAGAGAAGTCTGCCACTGTCAGGGTACGAAGATGCAAATCAAAGCTCATACCGACAAAAAGAACCCATCCTACTCCCTCTCATCTTCCAAAGATTCGTTAAGTAGATGCAGCAGGCTGATTATATGTGAAAAAAACACATGATGTTACCACTGGAATCGTTGAATACATAGGACGGAAAGGGCGACAGGCAGCTGCATGCTGATCGTATTAGTGAAGGAGGTTGCCGGAGACCTGGAGAGAAGACTTCACTGCCAAATTCTATGTTAGATCAATAACTTCAAGGTGCATGATTTGACCGCTTTGTTTCCCTGCACTTATTCTCCTGTCCGTGATCCCAGACTCTTGCTTGATACCAGGCTCTTGCTTGATACCAGGCTCTTGCTTGATACCAGGCTCTTGCTTGATACCAGGTTCCTGTTTGACACCAGGCTCCGTCTTTACGTGTTTCGTCTTTCTACGTTTCCTTTGCCTCATAGCATCAAGTTGTTCCTAAAATGAAAATGTAGGCTTGAAGAAGCATGCCGAAGCTGAAATGCACAGTACCTGGAGCACTTTGATCTGATTCTCAGTCTTTTCAAGTTCTTCATCGTCGTCATCGTCGTCATCGTCATCGTTGGCCTCTGTAAGGTCCAACACCTCATCCGGAGTAGCAGAGCGTTTTTGAGGCAGGGGAGGTGCTATTCCGTTGGCGCGTAGAATGTCTTGAACAGAACTAAGATCAAGACATGGCAATTTAATTGGATAAACACACCTAGGGGGCGATACCTAAATGAGAATGTTGCAAGTGTAGCTATCCTCTTAGTTTTACACACAGACCCACGTTGGCATACCCTTTCCTCGCCAAACCTACAAAATGATTTTTAGAAAAGGGGCGATCTTTGTAGAACTTGGAAAGATTTACTTGATATGATGAGCTATTGCTTTCTTGGAACGTTCATGCAGTTTGACATGTTCTGAGGAAGGGATGGCATTTGTCCTAGAGCCTGAATCCCTCTTCAAAACTATGACACTGCATACTTCTAACCTGATCTCTCCGAGGTCCTGATGTGAGGAGGTCAAATATCGATCGTCGTCTGACAAAGAATATCAAGCACAATTTCAGTGAATGAAGTGAGTATAAATAGGGTGGATCTACCTGTAAGCTCCAATTTGGAAAACATGAAAGGTCTCTCGGTCGTTGCAGAAGTACGCACTGCTCTTATTGTCGACTCGACTATCTTGTCCGACACACAAACAAGTTTCCTACGTGCGAATTTGCCGTCGAAATATACTCTGCCTTGTATGTCTGTTGTGGTGGGCTTGACCTCCAGCTTAATGGAGAATTTCTGCGCGTATTTCACAGTCACTTAGCCACTCCAGTCAGTTCAGAACAAAGTAAGCAAGCACCTTGTTAACTTCAGAGGGGATCCAGCAACTGACATGAGTATCCTTGGTAGTTACATTGTAAATAGGAAGTTCTGTATTATCAACTGATATCCAAGCTGTGAAATTTCCTAAATTCAAGGGCATATTGAGAGCTGGCGGTGGACGTCGGGTTCAAAGTGTTATTGCATCACATGATCGATATCGCACGCCTTTCCCTCTTACACCCTTCTACCATCGCAAGATCACCCATCGAGCTAGGGAACTCAGCTTGGACGAGCCTAGTCTTCGCTCTAGATTGTTGAATGGAGCAAGAATAGGGCCCGTCATCAAGGCCTTGTTCGACGTCGCCCAAGATCTTGCCAGTCAAGGTACTGAAAACAGTGTTGGATTGCTAGGCCGCAATCCTGTGTGGTCCATGTACCTGCTGTCGGATTTGAAATCAGCAGTAGTATTGAGACCAGACCATCGCAAGAAGCTAGATAACGCGGCGCACCTGATAGAACTCGTGAAGGTAGGCGATCTTGCTGATTTTGTGCGTCTTGCATGGATTGAACACGCGTACGTATATCCTTTGCACTTATGGCTTTGTAGCGAAATGGCAAGACCCTTCAACTGTGAGTTCTCAACTCCTAGAAGATATTCGGCGCCATACTTTATAAACTACCTGTATTGTAGCTACCAGAATGTGCATACAAAAGAGCTCACAACGAGCATCGTAAATCCCAAGAATAACCATTGTAAAGGCGCAAGTGTAATGGCCCAACCATTGAGATGTCAACGAGGTCAGTAGCTGAGGCTCATTCAGTTCTCGTCGAAGTGGAGTGGAAGGGGTTCGTCGCTCGTCAAGAAAAGGGTACGCGAGGAGAGGGAAGCCGAGGAAATGTCGGGGTCAAGAGAAGGCCTGCGCGTCGTACTTGTGACGTAGACGTGTTCATGTTCAACAGTTACCACTGGAGTCATTGGATACATAGAACGGAAAGGGCGACAGGTAGCTGCATGCTGATTGTATTAGTGAAGGAGGTTGCCGGAGACCGGGAGAGAAGACTCACTACCATATTCTATGTTAGATCTATAACTCCAATGGGTATGGTTCGATTATTCCGTGTCCCTGTGCCTGTTCTCCTGTCTATAATCCCGGACTCTTGCTTGATACCAGGTTTCTGTTTGACACCAGGATCCGTCCAGTGTACGTGTTTTGTCTTTCTACGTTTCCTTTGCCTCAGAGCATCAAGGAGTTCCTGAAATGAAAATGTAGGCGGGCCTTGAAGAAGCACACCGAAGCTGAGATGCACAGTACCTGAAGCACTTTGATCTGATTCTCAGTCTTTGCGTCGTTATCATCATAGTCATCGTCGATCCCTGTAAGGTCCAACACCTCGTGCGGATTAGCAGGACGTTTTTGAGACAGGGGAGGTGCTATTCTGTTGGCGCGTAGAACATCTTGAACAGAACTGAGAGCAAGGCACAGCAATTGAATCAGATAAACACACCTAGGGGGCGATATTTAAATGAGAATGTTGCAAGCGTAGCTGTCTTCTTGATCTCATGCTTATACACTCGTTCGCGCGGGCTTTCCTCGCCGAACCTACGGGATACTTTTTAGGAAAAAGGGCGATCTTTGTAGAACTTGGAAAGATTTACTTGATATGATGAGCTACTCCTTTCTTGGAACGTTCATGCACTTTGACGTGTTCTGGGGAAGAGATGGCTTTTTTCGGAAAGAACTTGCCTGAATCTCTCTTCGAACCTACGACGCTGCGTACCTTCAACCTGATCTCTCCAAAGTCCTGGTATGAGAGGGTCAAATATTGATCGTCGTCTGACGAAGAATGCCAAGCACAAATTGAGAAATGAAGTAAGTATGAATAGGGTAGATCTACCTGTAAGCTCTAATTTGGAGAACATGAAAGACTTCTCGGTCGTTTCAGAAGTAAGTATTGATCTTATTGTCTTCTTGGTTGTCGTGCCTGACATGAAAACAAATTCCCTTCCTACAGATTTGCCGTCGAGATATACATCGAATAATATGTCTATCGTGGAAGGCTTGACCTCAAGCTTAATGGAGAATTTCTGTGCGTATTCTTCATTCAGCCACTCCAATCAGTTCAGAACAAAGACAAAGTAAGCACCTTGTCAGCTTCAGAGGGGATCCAGCAACTAACATGGGTACCCTTGGTGGTCACATTGTACATAGGAAGTTCTGCTTTGTCAACTGATATCCAAACCGTGAAATTTCCTAAATTCAAGGGCATACTGAGAGCTGGCAGTGGATGTCGGGTTCAAAGCGTTATTGCATCACATGATCGCACACCTTTCCCTCTTACACTACAGGAACAGTGAACTCTTGAATGGATAACCCTTGAACCATCGACGAGGTCACCCATCGACGAGCCTAGTCTTCGCACCAAATTGATAGAATGGAGTAAGAATGGGGACAATGTCATCAAGGCCTTGTTCGAGGTCGCCCAAGATCTTGCCAGTGAAGGCACTGAAGACAGTGTTGAATTGTTAGGGAGCCTGAGTGGTCCGTGTACCTGCCGTCGGATTTGAAAGTTTTAAGAACAAGACGGAGAGAAGTTATTACATATCTCTTGTTCATGAAGGCTAAACATGGTATACAATTCCACAAATCGAAAACCAAAACCTGGAAGAACAAGGCGCATCGTCTATACTAGATAAAGCAACTTGGGAACCAGGTTCTTAGTCTTCAAGTCGCAACGAGACTATTCCGCATCGTAACAACAGCATCTAGTAACGACTGACGTGCGAGCCAAACCAAAACCACCATCGCTCCCGTTAACACGGCACTACGAAAGCAAAATTCATGCACTCTAAAAACATCTAGGAAATGTGAAACCTACTTACACTTGGATTATAGATAGAGCTTTATCATATGAAGAACCCGAGGAAACCATCAGTAACCTTCCTAGACTCGAGCAACATGACTTGAGAACGTCCTGGGTACGTACCAAACAAAGTACGAATTTGACCGCAGTATACGACCTCGGTGCAATTACCTCGTAGCAAAAGTGAAGGGAGGGCGCAATCCAGTAGCACAGCTCCGATAATCCAGAAGGTCCATGTGATAAAGATCCAAATGAATTGAGTACCGATTGAGGAGATAGGGTATTTCGACCACGTCGGATGGAGGAAGAGAAGAGTGTATAAACTAGAAGTTATGAATGTCCAGCAGGAAGAGAATCTGGACGGAAATGAGGCAGGGCTAGTACGTAACAAGTGTATATAGTAAATACTTACATGATCATTCGAGTACCAGTTCGGAATTGAACATTGGGATAATCTCCGTGGAAGTGATACTGGAGAAGTAGCCAGGCTGCACAGGAAGTCTAAATAAGAAACATTAAATAATCACATATCAGAGATGAAAAGAAAAAGCATCCCGTAACACGTATGTAAGTACCTACCTCCACGAGCGAATTGATCACCATAAAGACGTAGACAACTACAGAATATGTTCAGCAAACAGCCCAGATCATATCATCTAGACCTCTAGAGAGGAAATTAATGGAAAAAGTTGCAGTACGTACATGGTGCATAAACCTGTAACTGCTTCCCAGATTTCTTATTGAATGTCCTAGGATGTTTCCTCGAGATACTAAATATCCAGAGTACACCGAGCAGGTAAACGACACCGAGAATGACAGTAATAAACGCAACAGTGCTCGTTAGGGTACTTGACACATTCTTCGATTCGGTAGAAACAATGGTGGGAGTGCTACTAGCTTGAGTTTGTGCAGCTGGAGGTACAGTAGAGGCCAAACTGTTACTTGACGACATGATATGTAGTGTTCTGAGGTTGTTACCGAAGCGATTCAGAATCGACAGAAGAACGGAGCCTGCTCCTATGTAAGGGAAGGGTCAGTCAAGTGGGTAACAGTCTGATAAACGTGAGCTACCAAGTACAAGTTCTTGGGAAACACAAGCATTCCCCACATTCCTTTAAGTTGAATCTGGACGCCTCAAGGAATCGTCGTGGTCGAACCCAGCCATCTGCCTTCATCATGTTTAACGCTGCGCTATACCTACGCACTAAGTTAATGTGAAAGCAGCTGTTTTGGTGTCAGCACAGTCCGGTCGTATTGTGTGCGTTCGGAAAAAACTTGGAAACGAGTGACTGTTCAAATGCACATGTTCCGAGTCAACGGCCGTTTGAAAGTAGATGGGCGTTTCGGACAAAGTTTGACAACCACGTGCTCTTCGGCGCCATATTCAGACTCGAGCCGTTCTGGGCCCGTGGTTGAAGGGCTGTTTACGAAGATCCATTTCTCAAAGCGGAAGATCTTCTTGATGAGGCCTTCGCGGGAGTGAATGTTGGTTCAATTCTGAGGTTACTACATACTCCAGTAAAGGTCACGATTACCATGCAGTCCCTCGCCCGTATCGTCAGACGACATGGTCGACAAAAAACAAGCTTTTAACTCCTCACACGTACAATCAAGGCTACAAGAAAACAATGCTCATCGCTACGTAGGAAGTACACGTATTCATACAAGGCTAAATTTACAAAAGCCCAGTTAATGGGCAAACATGTCAAGTAGTGGTCAAGTCGTGAAGGAATAGTACGACCTAAGTAACATAAATAATCGATGTGTCTCTGTCCATGGGGCCCAAAGTGACCAAAAAGGAAACGATGAAAACTAATGAGACGATACCAACGAGAACGACCAAATATAGAGGGGACAGACGAGAGAAACCCGAAGTATGCAGTATAAAAGCACGCTCGAGTAACTCAGAAAAAAAAAACTTGTGAATGACTAAGCCCGAGGGCGGAATAGCGTGGATGGTAGACTGTGGTGGACCGGGACCATAGGAAGGTTTACCTTGGGTCGTTAGCAAGACCCAGGTTGCGCTGAGCTCCAACGAGCTTTAAAGAGATCACCCAACAAATCAACACCAATCATTCCCTGAATCTGTCCACCACCTCTTCTCTGACCCCTTCACATTCCACTCCGCCACACTGTCAGTCGTGGCGACGTAGATGTACCCACCAGATGGATCGAAGCAGGTACCTGCAATGTCCAAATCCTGATCTTTCCCGTGCGCACCCAAACCAGCGCGGCTGGACCGACCACTCAATGACTCGGGTTCCTCCGAGTCTTCATAGTCAAATTGACCGGCTGCTACCACATCTTCCTCTTCATCCATGCCAACATCAGCATCTGTAACGCCTCTGAGAGTCTCCACCCTGGGCCACATCCTCCACCTGTTCGTACCGGCGTTCCCTCCCGGCCCAGCGGCAGCGCTCGCACCGGGCCCTAGACCAGGTGACGAACTCCTCGACGGTGCATGAGACGATACACAATCCCACTCCGTCTCCGGCTCTTGCGTCTCGAGTTCATCGACCTCCATCCTCGCGTCCTCTTGATCGCGCTCATCATAGGAAGGACTATCTGGATCGTCCTCGTCCTGGGCCAGATCACCTCGAGCCCCAACACCAACGCTGACACTTCCAACTCGCCTTGCACGCAACCCGTGACTTCCAAGCAGAGCTTGTACATCGTCCTCTACCTCCCTGTCACCTAAAGGTGGTATCACTACGAGATCTTCCAAATCAGCATCACGTTCACGCTGCCGTGAACGCCAACCCGTAGACGAAGACGTACTTGATCCTGCAGCCGTCGCAGTTCCATTTCCAGATTCTGTTAGTCTGACGGGTATCCTGAACGTGTCTTCCAAAGCAAGGAGCACGTAAGGTGCTTGCGGAGCCTCTCTGTCTCTTCGAGAGGTAAGAAGGTGAGAGGGGACGTGGCGTGATGGGTTTGGGTTTACAATGGAAGCAGCTAAAGCTCGGGCACTGGATGCCGGACGTTGATACGGACGAACGTGAGACCGCATTCTTGTCTGACTTGTCCGAACCGATGAGCCGGCGACTGTCCGTCGTCGGGGTTGTGTCCGGGAAGTCGGGGCGAAAGCTGAGTTTTTCGGTGCGGGTGGAACACGGACAATTTCCTCCGTCTCAAATGTCCGGCCATCGACAACATGTAGTAGAGAAGTATGCTAGAAAGTATCCACGATCATGAGAATGTACAATGTGGTATTAGCAAAGAAATTTATCGCACCTCTGTAAATGTCATGATCTCCTTCCCATGACTGTTACCTCCTCCACTGCCAAATTTGACGTTCCTCACGCTCCACCCAGGTGCCTTGGAGTTACCCCTTGTCCACTCGTACGGATCATCCGAAAGCCATCCACTGGCCATTCCGGTCCCCGGGTTGAGCCAACCGTCAGAACCGGATGGAAGTCTTGACTTATCAGTCTGGAAGATCTTCAGAGGTTTTGTACTCCGGACATCCCATACGCAGACAACGCCTTCTTGAGATGCTACGGCGTACTTGCTTCCGTCACGGGAGAATGCGGTGCTAAAGGAAGCGGCTAATGAGGTAGATGGTAAGGACAGTAACGAGCGGTCTGGAGGAGGTACGCTGAGTGTTGCGATTGGAGAGAAGGATAAGCGGGAGCCGCCAGATATTCTATGAAGGAAGACTTTGGAGGAGTCCCCAACGGAAAGGAGAGTTGAGCCGTCAGGAGATATGGAAGCTGCAAACCGAGAATAAGCATTGAATGATAGCATGTCAGAAGATCGCGTACAGTGATTTACGGGAACATTGAGCCGTACGGAACCCGCATCCTTTATCCTTGGTGACCCGCGAACGGCAATAGGAACGTCAAAGAATTTGACGGTGCAGTCATTGTTGCTAATAGCTACCCGTGGCTCAATGCTGCTTTCGTTTGACCGAGTCAAATTGAGAGATGTGAGCATGACAGAATTGTTAATGGAGGCGTGTAGGTGGTCCTCAAATCGCCACATGAGGGCCCCAGTGCGGCGTTGGTGCGTCGAATGGTGATGAAGAGACAAGTAAAGCTCGGCTTCTTGGCCACCAGCTGCCAGAAGTGTATGGTCCGTTCCAGGGACATGCAGCGATGCGAGAGTATTTGGGGTGAACGGAAGGTCAACGATACGTCTCGGTGTCTAAAACCGGGCAAACTCAGCGAAAACACTCCTTTTTTACCAGTGAGCGACGACGTACTGATCCAGGCGCAGTAAGATCTTGCTCGACAATTGCACTTTGCGTCACATAATTCACTAGGCCCCGTTCCCTAGGGCAGATGACGAGATCGCGGAGCTGGCTGAAGACTGGTGTTAAGCTCCGGAAATACGAGCATTGGTTATCTCTCTAGACTCACACATGGCTAATGTTGATTGCTGCTGGCGCAACAGTCGTCGGAGTTGTCGACGATAGCATAGAAAGATCTTTTGTCATCGTGCAAGACGATGAGCAAGAGTAATGAGAATGTGGTGGAGAGGGTAGAGAGGAAGCAATAATTGCCGTGGTCTTAGTTGCCGGCAAGACATGACGACATTCTCACAGCTATGTACTTACTGCCACAGTGGCGGGTCGCCACGGTGACTTACAGAATTCAGACTTCAGTTAGACTACACAGGAATGTAGTCGACGTGGCTTGAAGGAGCACTTCAATTTGGTGTACAAAATTCAAATTCTCCCGTTAGTCCTCTGGCCTTTTCTTTCCAAGTATTTCCATACCCTGCAGAGCCTTCGGCCTTGTGGAGACGGAGGACAGCAACCCAAACGCCGCCGTAGCATCGAAGACCCTTTTGATCATGAGACAAGAAAGGATCCCTTCGCTTTTGTAGGGCTCCCTATGCAGGGACAAGTTATTTTCAGCCAGCATATTGTGTCGGATGCACCCCAAATTCCCGGTTTACGCGTACTGATCAATTGGTCAATTGAAGTCTCGAGTCAGCCGACATTCGTCAGAATTCGCTAAGATTGTGCAGCAGAACGCCAGAGCATCAGAGTAAGTACGTAGCTATACCATTTACTTACTCGCGCCATCCGGGTAAGCGAAACCTTCACGTCCGGGGAGAACTTGACTCGTCGAGTCACTATGATTTCCCAGCGGAGAGTCATAACGCGGATTTTGTTGATCATCGTACTCCGGACCTGTGAAAATACTATATGCATCTCGGGAGGGTGGCAAATTACAAGATGTTCACTCACCATTTATCGATATCTCGAACACAGGGGACGATTTTGACGTTGTTATCATGATTTGTATACTATAATGAGACCTAAAAGACCGACTCAGGCGCTAGATAAGTATCAGGACTCCGGTCAAGGAATGTGTTTTGAGTATATTCCTCTTCAAGCTCCAGTAAGCGGCCTCTCTGGGTCTGAGTCCCCGAAGCTTTCCTAAAGCACAGGAAGTATAGGTTCACGATTGTTTCGAAAATGAGATAGCGAGTATGAGCAAGCCAGAAGCGACAGACTAGTGAGCAGATTTTTAGAGTTTTTTTGGATGTTATATTGTCGAGGATGAGATGTACGAGCTCGGGCGGTAGGGAGTTCATGAAGTTGAAGAGGAAGTGCCGGTTACCTCTAGAAGCGCCTACCAGCAGTTGAAAGGCGCCCAGAGCTTTCTCTGTAACAGCGATGACTGCCTTCCCAAACGAGCTAACGAACCTCATCGTCTCCTTCATTCAGGATAGAAAGACTCTCCTAAACTGCAGCCTCGTCTCACACTCTTTTCTCTCCATCTCTCGTCCAGCCATCTTTTCGCAGATATACATAAGCCACAAATCTACCTCCTCGTTCTTATCCCTATGCGACAGCCCGCTTTGTACGATTCCACTCGCGCGCGCGAAATTTCTCGAGGTGTGCGAAGCCGGCACCGGAGAGTGCTTTGAAACAGATGTACTCGAACGACTGTTAACGTGGGTAGCTTCTGATGGGAGTGGTAGAACCCTCGAAAGTATACTCGGTGCACAATTGGAAGAATTGTCTATAAAGGGAGTGCACTGCGAGGAACTCGATAAAGCAGGAGAGAGAAATTTGTTGGTGTGGTTCAGGAATTTGACGAAGCTTGAGATGGGCTTTGTGTCGTTTGAGAGTGGGAAGCAGTTGAGTAGGGTTGTAGATTCATTCCCGAAGCTTCAGGAGCTGGATTTGGTTTATATCGAAGTTCTGAAAGGCGTTCCGGAGGACGAGGACGCCGACGCTAACAACTCCAACGACGCCAGGGACACCACTGACGACGTGTTCATATTTTATGAACGAGGTCCACCGAAGAATTTACACAAACTATCTATTAGGGATATGGAACCACAACTTCTCGACGAGTTAATACGTTACGGGCCTACCCTACGCAGCTTCACGTGTGTCTTTCTAGTACTACTATTCAACGAAGATGCACTTACTGTTGCCCTTCCGGCCATTGGAAAACTCTTGCAAAGCGCAAAAGCGCTGGTGCAGTTCACTTTCAGAGTGCACCCGCAGAACAAACACAATTGGAGGTATCATTTCGGTAAGGTTTCGCTTTTGTTGTGTTCATGAATGATTTTGAACAGTCTTACTACAGACACTTACCTCGCACCGCACATCGATTTCCCCTTCTGCCCCTCCCTCCGTCATCTCGAGATCGGTATCTCCGAAGAATTCTTCATAATTCCTTTCCTCGAACATATCTCAGCCACTCCTTATCTTCACCACCATTCCTCCGAACCTCCCAAATCCACCCTCCAAACCCTCCGACTTCCCCCTCTCGAATTTGTCCTAACCCAAACCGGCTGGTCATCCTTCGACGCCCTCCTCCAAAAACCCTACTTTTCCTCTCTCCAAGCACTCAGGTGTTGCGTCCCACATGGTTTTACTTTAGAGGACTACGCTGGTGGCGTGAACTCCGGCTCAAGTACGATGAGTCCGAGTCAAATTCCTGGGCTCGAGGACGGACTGAAAGGACTACGTAGGACGTTCACTACGACCATGGCTCCATGTCAGGGAACGCCTGGTCATGCTATTCTTACCAAGAGGATGGAGGCGATCAAGGAAAGGTTACCGAGGTGTAATGAGCGCGGGTTGTTGAAGTTTGATGAATTTATCGTGTCGATTCCGTAATGATTATGAGGTTTTACGGTTTTGGTTGTGATAAAATTTGGATGGATGGAAGGGAGGGTAGGATGGTTTCAGGAGGTTCTTGTCGTTTTTTTGACAGTTTCTTTATCTCAAGGAACATCAACATAAACCGTCAGCAAATTTTATACTTCATGTTTCTCTTCTAATGGTCTGTGACCTTTTGTAAGTACTCATCCCATGTTCACCAATATCTTCTACACGTCAATATCATCTCCGAATACTTCGTTCACTTTTTCCAGAATTTTTCCTGAGGTTTGAAGGCGAGAAGTGTGAATATCGGTCATAATGAATACTCATGAACATATAGGATTTCAGACAGAGGAAGGACAGGAACCTGAGGAATCAAGATATCTTGCCAATGTCTCCTTGGAGACTTCCTGCGCAACCAGCACGAGGCAAGCGGCTAACACCCCAGATGAGATCTACAGAGAACTTTTCGAATTGACGCTTATGAGTACATACATTGGAATGAAAGGTCATGAAACTGACCAGAATGCAATGATGCATGGCGGGACCTGTCCTGAATAACGTCACGTGATTGTGATTTGAGTTGATTACATAATACATAGCGGCCAAAGCGAGTTCTTATTTTTTTTATTTAGACTCTTTATTTAACCGCTAGCAGGTAAGACTAAGTACCAAGGCGCGGGGGTGGTATGGGACTAGTATAGTAAGATATTGTAGGGTATCGTACTGCACTTGTGCCCAAATCCAACCCAATCAACGTATAAAGTAATGCTGGGCGTGTCTTTGCTGGTTTTTTGCCACTGCCAGCCCGAAATTCACATTTTCGACTTTTCGGTTGGTGTCGCTGAATGGATCGCCTTTTGCTGCTCACTGCTTTTCATTTGCTTTAAGCCCCTGCTCTATATGACGACTTTGGCAAGTCTCCTCAATATCAATGTTGGCAAGGGATTCTATGTGGCGAGCACCCAGTGGCCACAATTCAATCATTGTCCATCACTCACTAGGTCAAATGGACATTTCCGAACTTGCTCTCTTTCGCGGAACACAATTTCCTCGGTACACAATATAAAGTGTGTTGTAATCGGAACTGTCTGTGACTCGGTGCGTCCCTTTACGATCTGTTCTTGTCTCACTAAACAGGTAATATTGGGGATGTTTCGTGCTTTGATTTCACGATCTTGGATGAGAAGAACAATGGTGTTATCTTATAAGTGCTTTGCCATAATCTATTGCCCATTGTTGCTTGTGTTGGCCACATCGAGTGAACCCTACATGGCCACTCTTTTGATTGACCTTTCCTGGCCCTTCTTGCTCGTTTAAAAAGGGATTGCCAGGGAAAGTGTTGCTTTAACAAATTTCCTTATCTTCTGCTAGTCATTATCGAACAGCTTCTTGACGAACGCTGCACTCATTCTTTCCTTGAAATGCCTACTATGTCTCTTTTTGATCGCAAACAAAATGAACAATATCTTCCTCCTGGGTTTGTGCCCAATTATTCCATGACCCCAGATTCCGCGCCATTGGTTCCTGATCTAGTGCCATGTCAAGTTAGTCTCTCCCAATCCTTCTGGAGTTTCAACCAATTTATCTCACCTATGCTTTTCTACTAGGCTTGCCAAGTAAACAGCGGGCTACGAACTTACACAGATAATGAGGGGTGGCTGGTCCACCCGTATTGCCCACCGTGCATGCAGAGTCCGCTTTGCCTAGTAAACCATTTTTAGTCTGATACTTCGCTCAAATCTAAGCTCGTGTTCTTCACAGACCTGCAGAGTAAATCCCAAGAACAAAGGCTTTGAGTTTTGCAGCCGTATTTGTGGTAGGAAATTATGGGGACTTCCGGTACCAGAACCGGGCATGGACGACAGGCTGAAGTGTGAAGTGAGTAGTCCTCATTCTGTTTTCTACCCACTCTGACCAACTTATCCCTTCCAGTTCTGTCACAAGATGCCCAAAAGTCGGGGCAATCTCTACTGTAGTCCGTTTTGCGAACACGCTGCTGAGATGCAAGGGCGTCGTATCTCACAGACCAAAGCTTGCCTCCCTCCGACGCCTATCCCACCCACACCGTTGGCCTTCAGAAACATCTCTAGTGCCGCGTCCGCTCAGCCGAAACCGAAAACGAAAACGAAACCTAATCTCCGTATCTTCACTGGGGCGACCCCTGACCCTGTCCGATCGGCTTCGACCCAGCCTCCAGCGATCGAAGCGGTCCAACGTGGACCCTTGTGTCTTGTAAGTGCAGCCCCTCATACAATGGCCCTTGCGTGGTCACTTACCGACTCAAATGACTTAGTATTGTCGCGCTATACCCCCAGATCCTCAGGCAGCTGGACTCCAAGGATTCTGTAGCACGAAATGCGTTCATCGCTGGCGCCGTCTCGCGGATCTTAGCGTGGACCTATGCGTGGTACGTTCAACTTTGCTCATACAACAGATAGGTTTATTCACTCCGCTTGTTTATTCGACTTAGACATGTATGGTCGCGCCGACCCTGCCATACCCGTGTAAGACTGGGTGCAGCCAAGAAGCGAAGAATGCCTTCGTTAAAGTGCAAGAAACTGCCCAAGCGTGAGTGTCCTCATGCAGCTGCAATAGTGTTGTTATTTATTCCGAGCGTGTCGTCTACAGGCTGCCCAACAGCGCACACTCCTGTTTGGTGTGTGTGGTGTACCCAGTCGACAGCAACGACCCGATCTGCAAGTGGTGCCTGGATCGTATTACACAAAATCATGGTCCTAAGTTCATCCCTGTTCCCAACGGCCACATCGTTTATCAAAGGAGTACGTGCCTACTCATTCGCTGTGTATTCAATGCTAATTAATCACCTTATGGTACCTTCCAGCCAAGGACGAGCTCCGGAACTCCTGGAATTGTGACGTAGCAGGTCGTGTCTCCAAGTGTCAGGAAATTTGGGCTATTGTCAACGACAGGCATAAGTCTGAGTCATATGAGAGGTACAAGTGAGTTCATTTTCAAATCTTCTGTCTCTCGTATTCTTCATTTGCTTACAATAACTACACAGGCGCCACGTAGAGGCCAGTAGCGGCAAAGCACACGAGAAGCATCTCTGGTTCGGCGCTATTCGACAGTGCGATCCTGGGTTTGTTGGGTGTTGCGACTCTCCTTCCTGCTTCATGTGTTCTTTGATACGCAGCGCGTCGAAGGAGACTTTAAGCCTTCTGAAGAAGGCGTACGGTCTGGAGCAGTGAGTACAATTGGTTGTCTCTGTCAATCAACCATACAATTCCTAACCTGGATCTTGCAGGTTCGGAAGTGGTTTTTACACTGCGCGTTCGGCTTCTACGTGAGCACTTTTGGCGAAGAATGCTTGCTTATCACTGATCCTTTGCGTTTTCCATTAGTGCACACATTAGATCGGGAGGTCCATCTGGCCCTTCCCGCCAAGGTAGTATTCTTCTCAGCCAAGTCGTAACTGGGAGACATTACACCGCAAGAGAAGATCTCCCTCGGGTGAAGGCTCCTCCTGCGGGATACGACTCGGTGCGTCTCGTACAATTTATCATGACAATACCTTAAAGACGACGCTCATTCTTTTCTCCAGGTGCGTGCGTCTATGACGATTGAAAATACTGGGAAGAGAGTAGAAGACTCGCACTATATTGTGTACAGGCCGGAAGCCATCAAGCCTGCCTTGCTTGTTTTATACGAAAACTAGGTGCTATGCTAATCTACACTCGTTTATGTTATCCTCTGCATTATGAATATACCTGTTTTTCACGCCGCAATCGTCCGAAATGTGCTCGATCGCGGGCTGTACAGCTGACTGCTTGTGAAACACCGATTCATAGCTAATTACAAGCGCATTAGGTGGGTTTACAGAATTATACATGGCATTCAGAAGCCAACTACAAGCAGCAATGTAGCAGAGCCCAAGAACAAGTTACTGAGCAGGGAAACACAACAAATTACCTCTACACCGCGCTCCTCAGTCTAATTGATCTCGTTGTCTGCCAGGTCTGCCGCTGCCTGTTGCTGCCACATCCGATAATATAGTCCTCCTTTCTTTAGCAGTTCCTCATGTGTCCCTTGCTCCGCAACCTCGCCGTCCTGCAGAACGATGATCAGGTCGGCTTCAACGACCGTGCGCAGCCTATGCGCGATGAATATACTCGTGCGAGATTTGCCCGTGAGTGTGTTGTTTATATTCTTCATTAGTTCAGCTTCGGTGTGTGCATCGAGTGCGGACGTCTGTTGATGAGAATACGCTCCAAAATCAGTATCGTGGAAGAAAAGAAGAGGATGTGAGACGGGACATACTGCCTCATCGAAAAATAGGATAGGCGGATCTTTCAGTAACACCCTCGCCACCGCCAACCTCTGTTTCTCACCACCACTAATCATCAAACCTCTTTCTCCAACTTTGGTATTGTAACCGTCAGGCAACCTTATGACTGCCTCATGTACATTCGCCCTCTTCGCGGCTTCATATACGTCCTCTTCCCCTTTGTCCAAATTCCCATACTTCACATTGTGCATTACATCCGCATGAAAAAGTGGTGTATCCTGTGGGACCACGCCTATATTCTTCCGTAGGCTGGTGAGCTGAACCTGAGAAATGTCTTGGTCGCCGATGAGAATCCGGCCCGAGAGTGGGTCGTAGAAGCGGAAGAGGAGGCGGAGGACAGTGGATTTACCGCAGCCGGAGGGACCGACAAACGCGGTTTTCTTGCCGGCTGGGATAGTGAAAGAGAGATTATTGAAAATCGGTCGAGAAGGGTGATAGTGGAAGTTAACATTTTCAAAGCGAATAGAGTTGTTGGCATTGGCAGGAAGATTGAGGGGCTGGGCGTTGGGTGCATCCTAGAGTTCGGAACAGACAAACAACGGAAAAAGTTTCAAGTACGTTCTGGAGGTACAAGCTGAAAGATTTAGCGTACCTTGATTGGCGGGTTTTCATCGCGAAGCCTGAACAGAATCTCCATATCCAAAAGATTTTGCTGTAGTTCACGGTATATTGTCCCCAAGAAGTTCAAGGGGAGCGAGAGTTGAAAGATTAGTTGGTTAATCATGACCAGATCTCCGACCGTCATCGTACCTGAATATGGTCAGGTCAGTAACAGGACAGTATCCCAAAAAACTCGGTTTCAGCCCGTTAACAGCACTCACCGTTAATAACTCCTTGAGCAGCCATCAACATTGTCATGGTTAGTGCACTCGAAAAAATAACACTTTGTCCCGAATTCAAGAACGCCAACGAGGTTGTGATCTTGACCGAAGACTTTTCATAGTCTCTCAGATGCTTGTCATACTGAGCCACCTCAAAGGCCTCGTTGTTGAAATGCTGTAAACTGAACCGTTTGAGCACCGGCAAAGACAGAATTGGCACTGTCAAGCGACCTAACCTTGACAGCCTCATAATTGATCAGAGAATCAACGGCAGAACTCGCGGCTCGATTATCTGCTTTGTTGGCATTCCGTCGAAATTGAGTTCGCCAAGACGTGGTCTTGATTGTGAACCAAGCGTAGGCTCCAAGGGTACCAGCAGTGATAGCGGCGAAGTCCCATCCGAATTTGTACGTCTTTAGCGTTGAACTGTTAGCATTCGTTACGAATTCGCGCAGAAGTGTGACACACCAGGATACCACACACTAGGGAGATCTCTAATGCAGTTGGTACTATCCGGAAAAGGATAGCTTGCAGTAAGAATGCGATACCTCTTCAAAACGAAATTCATCAGTACAAAGCGATTTCGAGACAAGCTCGGACACGTACTTGGTCCCTCGGTCAATGGCTCTGGTCAGCCCACCAGTCTGTCGCTCGAGGTGAAACCTTAAATTCATCTGCAATAGCTGTTCAAAAGTCTCCCGGGCGACCTTGCGCACTGCACGCTGCCCAATGTTTGCAAAAACAGCATTGAGGAGTTCACTGAAGATTGTGGCGCCGATACGAGCCAAGCCATCTGTTAGAGGGCTTTACTGTTACTATTGGAAAGCGCGAAAAATAGTGAGACGCACATCCGAGAACGACTGTGCCTGCCACCGTCCACACTGTTGCGCTCGACGACGGATCCAAAGGAATGTTTAGTGTGTCTACGACTTGCTTGAATAGAAGGGGAACTTGAACATTCAAGACCTAAACAGAAAGGTTCTGTGTTTGGACTTAGTCTGTTCGAATAGATCCGACATAGAGTTACACACACCTTCCCCGAAACTAACAATGCGAAACCCAAGATAACGGTCCCTCGAGTTTTCCAGTCATTCTTAGGCCAAACATTTGCCATAAGATGTTTGATGATCGTCCAGTTGTTCCTCCGCTCCTCTGCAGCGGTGACCGGCTTTTCAGACTCCACAGCAGGAAGCGAGTTGGAATTCGAAGAGGCTGGACTGGGCGCATTAGGCCTGGGCGGTTGCGAGCCTGAAGCTAGATGTTGATATCCGCGGCAATACTCTGGACATAGTCTTGATATTATTCTTCCTGCGCCTTGTCGTCTGGTGGGAATGAGATGGCTCTGAAGGAAAGATGACGAAGGTGACCCTGGACACAAACTTGCCCGGCAGAATGTGGGTCGATGAAGAGCACGTCGAGTAAAGTTACTCAACATCGTAGTGCTCTTCAGCTTGCTTTCTGCTAGCTAGCCACCCAACAGTTCGTTTTTGGAGCCGTTTCGATTCTATGGTATTAGTAAGTGTCTGCGCCGTTTTTGCGAATATCGCGAACCTCGCGCGCGCTGGCGTCATGGTTGCTTATCTTATCTGATAAAATATTCTTGCTAGGCACTGCATGCCCGTATCGCCTTCTATCGCCTTCCAAGACTTTCATGTATTACATGTTAAACATCATAGTAACACGAATGAGCGAGAAGATAATATACAGATGAAACTGAATGCAAAGCCCAATAAATTGAATAATCCGAGCCATCCGTTCTCACACCTTGAGCTCAGAGTTAGATGGAGCAACTTCGAGTAACCAGTCCATTGCAGCCATGTCACGAACTCTGGATCCCGCCCAGGTGCAAAGCATTTGATGAACGAAGATGGAGAACCGCTCAGGCTCTTCATCACCGCAAAGGTACCCTGCCACGACCGGGTGCACAATTTCTTCAGCCACCTTTTTCCGTGGTTTTTGTTCGAGGCTTGCGGAGAAATCTCGAGCAAGCGGAAAGAGCGTGCTAGCAGTTCGCCTCAGTTCGCCCTGCCGTCCTTTCTCAGGGATGCGCCCTTCTAGTCTGATTAAGTCGCTGGTCGTGCATGAGTAGATGTAGACTGAAGAATGGCTCTAGTCATCCCTGTTGACGTGCTGTTTCAAAGAGTCTACTCCAAGGAAGCCGGTCATAGTTCCTGCATTTCTTTTGCTCTAAACCTTCTGGGACTCAGGGTCATTGGCGGTCCAATGATGACGAATTATACTGACGATATTGTCGTCCGAAGCAGATTGAATATGGTCAATTTGTTTGACTACCGCAGCCAGGAGAGCCCCCAGGAACGCCGTCA
Organism: Neonothopanus nambi; assembly: GCA_003987895.1. Taxonomy (NCBI): domain Eukaryota; kingdom Fungi; phylum Basidiomycota; class Agaricomycetes; order Agaricales; family Omphalotaceae; genus Neonothopanus; species Neonothopanus nambi. Next base: position 65,559 of record RCHF01000150.1, read on the forward strand.
CAAGCCCTTCTCCTTATGATTTCATAGTACGCTCTGGAGTCTGCGAGGTTGAGGCATGCATGCACCTTATACACCTTCCCGTTTGGGGTTCGTGTAAGAACTCGCAAATCGGGTTGTCGGCTGGGGAGCAGCCTATGGTCGTAATTACTAGCACGCTGCACCATGAAGAGCAGTCCAGCTTCAACAGAAGGGTAAGAAGCAAGAAATAGTACACGTGCACACTTTGAGGGTTCCTCTAGTGTTCGAGACTTGCCGGTAACACTGTTCTACACAAGGCCCTCTAGTAAGAGCTGCCGCAGATGAGGAATGTTGCTGCAACTTTGTGAATCCCGATCATCGACTGGGGCCTGAATTGTATGCTCCCCCGCGCCGCGCGCACACCTTGGTCCTTCACGAGATTTCCTTGAGATTCCCCGGTCCCAAGGCAAGAGTCATCGCGTCCCATTGCATGTCCTGTGCATATCCTGGTCCTGGTTTCGGGTTCAGGATTGTTTTCTGGAGATAAGACGGCAAAAGCGAGATCCGTTCTTGAAACTTGGTCCATTCAAGTTCAACATTTGGCGTCTGGACTCTGGATTTCTCGGGAAAATAAATATGGACAAAGCCTACAACGCCCTGTATAACAAACACTGCCAACTTGCCGTTTGTGTATCTCCGATTCCCATTCTGGTCCTTTTCTTCTAACTTCGATTGAAAGGTCTTCATTTGTTGTTTAGGTTCTTCGACATGTGCTAATGTCTTCAATGAATGGAGAAGCTTCGAGTTCGTGGACATGTATCCCGTAAGTATATCCAAGTAACTTGAATGGGATCGACACTTATCGACACTTCTTTCCTTCAATTTCTCATGTTTACATTGTTGCCATCTACATCCCTGCAATGCGTCCAACGCCAAAGCGCCAATAGGTCGAACGTGCTAGACTCATCCACGAACTTTGTGATTGGTTTCCAAATTTAATGTTCGAGCCAAATGAACGTTGGGGTAGTATGACATAGACAGTATCTTTGTCCCTACTACCTGCTAGCACTTCTAAGGGCTAAACTACTCTTGGAGCAACGGCAAACCTTGAAGAGAACATCTCCAGCGGGTCTAGTCCCGAGCGGGTCAGCCTTCTTCTGGTCCTGGTATATACAGTAGTTCCTGCATGACGACTAAACTCTACGCATGGACTTCTCACAGGGAATATTGTATTCCAGCACCACTTTCGGCATTGGCAGGATCTATATGGCCAGTGAAAAAAATTTTACCAGGTCCTCAGGCTCCCGCGTGGTCGAGAAAATACTAATTATAACAAGATAACAATTTAAATGCCAAAGGCCGAATTATCCCCATCCCAGAAACCTTTTTTCTTCCGTTTATCCATTGAAGATGAGTAACGACTTGTTGTACTCAGTTCGAGTCCGTCAACTAATCAACTTGGTTCGTTTCACCTTGAAATTACGGAGGATCCTGCGGGGGACATTACGGAGGTGTGTTAGTAGAGGTTAGTAGTCGGTGCATAGTGACGGGACGGGTGTCGAGCAGGGTCTCCTGGATACTGACCCCGTTTCTACCGTATCAATCTCTGTGGTCTACACAAGGTATAAATCTATCAAAGTGTCTAGCTTTTGACATTGAAGAGCACTGGGTCATTGCTAGAATGTGGTTGCCAGGACGTATCAGCAGTGCCCGCCTCCTAGGACCTAGTGTTAAATCTTTTCTCTTGACAGTACTGCGCAACCGAAATATCGTACATGGTGACGATGAATTTCTAAGTTCCGTCAAGACCAAAGTAGCAAGAGTTCAAAACGATTCAACTGGAGGCTTGGGCTTACGAATCGAAGCTATGGCCATCCTCACTTAACGTCACCTCTTCAAGCGCTTTCAAGTTCTGGCTGACGGTTTCGTGATTGTCGGTGTTGCATGCAGTATCGACCGTACTGCCGGGTCTCCGTTCTAATTAAATTCATTGAGAGACCTGTGGATCTATACGAGGTCGAACATTCATGTTGGTATCACGGCTGGTATTTCTTTTGGTTAGCCTCGAGACATGAATGCTCATTTTTGATGCATGCATGCGGTTTGCCATTGAAGTGCCTCTTATGGTGAATGAGAGATGTCGAGGAGCAATCTTGTCCAGGTGGATTAGGCTTGTATCGAACATTCATCATGGCCATGAATGTAAGCGCTCCAACATTCCACAACAGATCTTCTTCATTAGAGAAAAGCCCTAGGTTATGTAGCCATTCAAATACAACATATCCAGCTCCTTGTATGCAGGAGCCGTGTTCCGATAAGTACATCAGGAAGGACTGGTACAGACTACAAAGCTACTACTGTACACAACTGCTAATACCTATGTCAATAGAACCCATAGAATCGAAGGAGAAAGGCACGCACAGGATCTACTAACTACACATCTATGGTCCGAACAGTGTGTACATTCTTATCTTCACTTACAAATGTCCCGGTCATCGCATGGGATGTACCGCCGCCCAAGGACGCAATAGACATCGTAAAAGTTACTTGATTCAACCCATTAGTCGTGTACCCATCTGACTTGGAGCTCTGCGGGTGAGCTTCAGTGGTCATGCCTCCGTCTTCCGAATCCATGGTCGTGGGGGATAGAGAAACCACCTGTCGTCTCGCCCGGAATCGCCGCAGGAAACGGTAGATCGCAGTAGCGACAACCAGGAGATTGCAGACGAGTAGACAGATAGTGGCCTAATGTAGTAACGCCGAGTTTGAGAATGCACAGTAGGATCAAGCAAATTAAAGTGTTTAAATGCATACATACCTGTAAGTGACCGAATACCATTGAAAGTAATAAAGCAGCACTTCCCCAGCTCGCAGGTCCCAGAAGCATAGTATATCTAGCTATACTTGCCAAAGTCACGCAGATATCAGCTGCGAAGACTGAAAGAATGAGCTGTTTGGAGCTTTCGGGAAGCGTTGTGTTCCATAGCATCACGCAAGGTACTATAATGAGCACAATATCTGCTATGATATCACCTACAGCTCTGAGCTTTAGAACATGGCAATGAAAGCTTTTGTTAAGAGACATACCAACAAGTACTGCAATCCAATTGTTGATGTCGCACTGTGCCACAATCAGATAATGCCACTCAGTGCCATCTTCGGAGCACAGTATCATCATCTGTAAGCTCAGTGCCACACCCATAACGGCGAACAGGATGGTCAAAGCGATCAATCGTCGCTTCACGGGTCCGGGAGGACAGATTCGCGCTAGAGAGAGCGACATACTCATACGCGCGCACCTGCATACCGTAAGGTCTATTTTAGAATTAATATTTGATTATGAATGATACGTACCACACGACGCAAAAGAACAATGTAGTTGAGATATAGAAGAAGTCTGTACGAATACCCACGGACACTAGAAAATCGAGGTCTACATCGATAACGGGAGTTTGATAACAAAAACTTACTGTTCCACTCAAGACGTAACCATAGACTCACAAAGTAGGGAATGTCACAGAAAAGGGCGGCTAGGACAAGATATTCGTCCCACCACATTTGACGGTTTCGATAACGAAGTGAAACGCGGTATATAGTGGAGGCGGCAGCTGCTGCATGTAAGACTGACATGCATGCTGTACCAGAATCAGCAATAGAGGAGTATCATAAAGTGATGAACATACCACCCCAAGTAGCCATAGATTGCGTTGGAATCGACATTTTTATACTCGGGATTTTCCAGCGAAAGAGCGACAAGATTTGAACAAACGGTAGAAAGGTGTCGCCAACTGTTACTTGAAGCCTTAGACACCCATGCTTATATGAGTCGCAGATGAATTGAAATCAAAGGACGTGCGCAGGCTGACTAGGCACCACAAAGATGAGCTAATACACTCACCGACTAAGGTTTAGAGCTAATTCCTATGTTACAAGAAGGCGATTCAACATATGGTCAGAATCAGATGCGATGGTTCTCGGACCTACAGGGCTCCTGGCAAGACATCAACAAGATCTTGGGAAAAGAATGATAATGAGCGCCTGAGTCTCTCCAAACACCCAGTGTGTGCCGAGTTTCTATTAAAGTTGGGTCGCTGCAGGTGCACTGTTCAATGCCAGCGAGGCAGAACAGCAATACACCAGAAGTTTTGGGGACCTCGTAGTATGTATTGAGATGTCAATTGAAAAGACCCTGAAAATATATATCTCGTGCAACTTTCTCCTTGAAATTAAACCTGGAACCAAACAGGCAAAGAGACCTTACCATGCATTAAACACACCAACGTGTCTCCAGCTACAATCTTTTTATTTGAATTTCTCGAAACATACAACCCGCGAAAAGTCGGACGGGAATATGGACTGCGAGCACTGTAATTGACAGTTAGAATGAGTTCAAAACAGTGTCCTCATTACGGAACGCTTCAACGCACGTTCGTCGAGTTGGTCACGGATGCCGCGGTCGGGATCAAGCAATCACAAATCACGCCGGTAAGTGGCGGCTTTATAGGTTTTACACCAGAGTATAACACTCGATATCTAGAGCACTGGCTCTGCTCATTGGTGCCAATGAAGGTTTGCAAGAGCTTGAAGAACTTGTAGATAGTCTGTAGATCCACTAAATTACATGTCCAATTAAGGCCCCGAAGGTACCAGTGCTGTAAAGATACCGTACATCCCGAACTTTCTGTAAATCAGGGCAGATTTATATGTTGCATTCAGTCGAAAGCCACTTCAGCTTTCAATTAGCATCATACGAATGACACGCTGGAGACTCGTGGAGAGATGCGGGAGCCGAGACAGGGCGCGGTGCGTCGGGAAGGCACCAAGGTCTAAGTACCAAGGTCCTTACAGATGCAGGGCTGCAGGGTCGTACTCCGAATCTGCTTAGATTCAGCAGGACAAGTGTAAATATTGAGAAATAATACGAACGTGGCTTCGTCGATGAGGAAGGACTAGCGTTTAACGGACAGGAACGAACTGAGGCTAGCCGACGTACGGACAAATCGAAGAACCACGACATCTGCATGAGACCTCAGCGGACCAGCTGAAGCTACCTTTCGTACGCGTTACCCATAAAGACAGCCTCTTTTCGTCAGTCTTTTGCTCGTGTCGCGGGTACCATGGAATTTGAGCGAAAGCTACTCTGCACGCTCTATGCGTAAAAGTAGCAGAGCTATCGGATTCTCGAGGACCTGCAACAAAGAAAAGTAAGCGCTAAAGATGAAGGTGTTTCATTGTACTTGCACTTACCAGAGAGCAGGAGCCCCTAAAGCTGATGATACCGACATTCCAAGTATGTATTCATTTAAGTAATAACAGAAGATCAAGAAACTGCTGTGTTGCCGGACGAACTGCATTGAACGGATGAGTCGACATCTGTCGACATCGTGGCATGCTCGGAGCAAGGAATTGAGTAGCACGTGGTACTGGGACGGATAGCGGTTAAAGTAAGCGCCGGCACCCTTTTGCGTCTTTCTCCTCGACTCAGACTGCAATGTCGTCCTCTTCGCCCTCAAAGCCAGTCAGCATACCGCCTCGCCGAGACTCTCTTTCTTCTCAATCTGTCTCTCAGAGTGGTACTCCTGACTTGAAAGCTCTTAGAGCTCAGTATGCGGCCACGGGTACCCCACCCCCTGGTTTACCTATCCCTCCGCGGAATATTCCTGCTCGAACAGCGTCTCCAGCACTGTCTTCAACGCCAACAGGTAGATTAGTTGTATCATCTTCTCCAAATCCGTCACTTTCCGCACCACAACCTCCGCAGCAATCTACGTCTAATGGGACTGGGACAGATAGCCCGCTTAATGTCCCTATCGATTTGGATGGGTTGTCGGATGAAGAGAAGGCAAGGATCTTGAGGAAACATTTAGTTTCAAAGGAGGAAAGACAGAGAGAGCAGGAGGCACTTGATGTTCCTCGTGCTGCCAGTGTGACTTCTCGGCGGTCTTCAGGGACGGACAGAGTAGTGACGAGGGAAGAAAGTGAACCATTCCCTGTACCATACGCTACCCCCGGTGCGGATGTAACGTGAGTCTCAGGTCATGAGCGAACTATCTATATGCTACTAACAACAATTTACTGGGTACAGACATGATATCTATAAATGGCATTCGAATGCTCAACGACAAGCGAGGCGCGTTCGTTCTGCCTCTTTCCATGCCCCCAGTAGTGCGCCGCCAGACCCCGCATTCGAGCACATCCACGAGCCTGGTGGATTCAGACGTAATTACGTGCTGCTACGTGCCAATGGTCAGGGCATCGAAGAACCGCGGATATTAAACAACTTCATCGACTTCCTGTATTTGTTCGGTCACTTCGTAAGTATATGCGTGCTATATACGTGTACGTGCTTCCGAATTAATGTATAATAGGCCGGAGAAGACCTAGAAGAGGATGAAGATGAGGAGAAAGACCAGGACGTGGAGAATGGCCTGGTATCTGGTCCATCTTCAGGGCATACGCCCGCAGCTGGATTTGGGGATGTATCCGAGTCATCTCCTCTACTTGGACCCAAACCTAGTATGTCACGGTCTCGTTCGCGATCCAGAAGGAGAGCGGCCTCTGTCTCCACGGGAAACGCTACCGTTACACAAGCTGTTCTTATGGTGCGTCTTTTTCATAGCGGGCTTCCAGTTCTGATATAATCCCTTGTCACAGTTGTTGAAGGGATTCGTCGGAACTGGTGTTCTGTTTTTGGGGAAGGCGTAAGTTTGATCATGCACTATTGTGAAAGTTATCTGACCATGCTTTAGCTTCTTCAATGGAGGAATACTATTTTCTTCTCTCCTTTTCATCTTCATTGCCGTCATTTCATTACATTCCTTCCTTCTTTTGGTCCGTGCTAAGTATGTTGTTCCGGGGAGTTTTGGAGGTGATTATCTCTTTCTCTTCAAGTTAGCTCGCTCGAGTGTTAACCGTATGGCTTTCAAAGATATCGGCGGTGTCCTGTACGGCAACTGGATGCGTCAGCTCATCCTCAGCTCAATCGTAGTTTCGCAAATTGGTTTTTCCGGCGCATACATCATCTTCGTTTCAGAGAACCTCCAAGCTTTTGTCCTCGGCGTAACGTCGTGCATTAAGCATGTTTCTGTCCGGTACTTCATCATGCTCCAATGCTTGATCTTCCTCCCGTTGTCCCTCATCCGGGATATCGTCAAGCTGAGTACTACGGCGCTTGTAGCGGATGCGTTTATCCTTGCGGGGTTGATTTATATCTTTGGGAGCGAGATTGGATTGGTTCTGCACAGGGGGCCAAAGGAAGTGGCTTTGTTTAATCCGAAGGATTTTTCGTTATTTGTTGGGTAAGTTGTCTGCCTGTGAGTTGCAAATACACGGCTGAATTTGTGGGCGGGTTATTTTTAGAACCGCAGTCTTTTCATTCGAGGGTATCGGTTTGGTGAGTATGCCATGACTGTTATTATCTACCCTTTTACTTTCTCTGACCTGATATTTGCATGCATAGATCGTTCCAATTGCTGACTCGATGAGAGAGCCACGCAAGTTCCCTGCGGTTCTCACTGGTGTCATGGCCTTCCTACTCTTCCTCTTCGGTGGAGCTGGTGTACTTGCGTACCTGACTTTCGGCTCTGAGATTCAGACTGTTGTCCTAGTCAATCTGGATCCTAAGAACAAGATGGTACAAGCGGTGAGTTTGATTGCTTCTGCGATTTCTATTTCTTTTTTGTGATGTGATCACTTACATTTCTTACCCCAGGTCCAATTCCTGTACTCTCTAGCGATTCTGCTTTCTGTGCCTCTCCAGTTGTTCCCTGCGATTAGGATCATGGAGAACGGGTTGTTCACTCGGAGCGGGAAGGGTGACCCAAGGGTGAAGTGGTTGAAGAATTGTTTTAGGTTTGCAACTGTGGTAACGACGGGGATAATTGCGATGTTTGGAGCAAGCGATTTAGATAAATTTGTTGCGCTTGTAGGGTGTTTCGCTTGGTAGGTGTCTCGAGTTCTTGGCTTGTTATGTTGCTTGGGTCGTGTTTACTGACATTGAGACTTGTGTGGACAGCGTTCCGTTATGTTACGTCTACCCCGCGATGTTGCATTATAAGGCCTGTGCGAGGACGAAGAAGCAGAAGTTGGCTGATATTGCGATGATTGTGTTTGGGCTTGTGGCTGCGGTGTATACGACCGTGCAGACGATCAAGTTGATGATAAATCCCGGGGAGGGGGGAGCGCCGTTCGGGGTATGTGATCCGGAAGATTGAGTTTGTATTGGATGATTGTGGTGTGGTGGATGTAGATGATGTGTAGAGGGCTGAAGGGGTGAAGAGAGCTGTATTGAAGGAGCTTGGCTCAGCTTGTGGATGAATGAATCTAGAGATATAAGTATAGGTGCTCGAATTTTTCGTATTTTCTTGACTTATATTTCGGTGGCACTGATACGGTAGAAGGGTATTTTACAGAGCAATTTTTTGCATATCTTACATTTACAGCATGCTTACAAGTTATATATATGCGCAATGAAGTACTCATATCTATCTGGTTTTATGTGTTTATAGTGACAATTCCCTCTACGAGGTAGCTATGCAAAACTTCGATGTGTAATATTCATTGTGTGAATGATATCCAGCTTTGACCCGTGCGATTATCGGTTAAACTTCGGCTCAAGGTCGCTCAAGTTGTCCGTGTGTGAGAATTTCAAGACGGTGACTTCGAGTTTGTATATCATCATACATAGGATAGAAGATAGAAGACTTCTTAGAAGCAAATTTTGTCTCAGGACAATCCAGCTTCAGAGGATGATTCTCGAATCTAGAATCCAGACGGCTACTGAGTGTTGGCCGTAAGTAGTGTTAGAAGATACGTACGAAGAGTCCGAGTCTAAATGGATCCAACGGGCTAGATATTGAACCTACAAGCAAATACCCGCAGTCTTGCGCAATTTTTGACTTGTCGAGTCTAGCAATTTCGGCACCATCTCGACCTGCGGCAGCCTGCGGTTCGCAGTTATCGCAGTCGGCGGTCGCCAGCACCATGGTAGCTTACCGCTGCGGCGTAGAGTTGCTGTAATGGCCATGGCCAATGGATCCGGTATTCGACATTCTGATATGATGGTGTAGTGTTCTGGACCAGTGGACTTTGCGTGGGATTTAGTGCGGTCCTCATCATTCATGAGACAGACTTTCGTGCACACGACTGACAGGAACAACATATCATAATGCATCTCCAATTTTCTGATCTGATGGATCCCTTCGTTTTTACTGATCAGCATTTCTTCCTGAAACTGTAACAAGGTACATACACGGATGACAGGTACCCGTTCAAACCCATCATGAAATTTCAAGTGCTGTGAGAGGAGTGCCTGGAGACCTTGCGTGTGGATATAGGTGCTAGTAGGGTCAAAGACTGTAGGATTTGAGGATTCAGACAAGATTCAGTAGAGATTCAGGAAGACAACTGAGGACAATTCATAATTTAGATGGAGCTAAGGGTCGCTTCGTCGATGCCGCTTTGAGCCTTCGAGTCTTCGCAACAGCTTCGGTGCAGCCACGAGGCATAGAGTTTACGTGTATTTACTCGTGGCTTCCAAGTAAATTCGAATTCGTAATGGCACTTTGAATAGAAAAAAGGGTTTTTCAATTACAGGAGGGCCAACTTCCGGCCAAGTCTTAGGACTGCTCGCTTTCTCGTTATTCTCTCTCTCTCGTTGTCGGGTGAAGTGGCTGGTCTTATTACATTCCTTTGAATTCCTGAAAACGACAGAAAAAGACAACAAACGAACATTTTGGACGTCCAGTTTAATTTATCCTTCTGCACCCCCTCTCCTATAGGAAGGATCGGATTAGAATTGAAGATAAAGTTGTACGGGCTTTGTTGTTTTTTTCTACTGAGTGCACTGTAACAACGACTTGCTAGCTATGGATGCAGTCGAGCTGTCGCGTTGGACGCGGTTCGCGGCAAAGGGGGGAATAGGGAAGTGCACGGCGATACAAGACTGTGTAGCGGAGAGTAGCGAAGATCTAATGTTTCTCAAAGTGTGTTGTTAAAATGACTCCGCTGTCCTATTTCTGATATATGGAGAGCAGGACGACGAGATCACAGTGTTGATGCAGATTGGAGATGCGGAAGGTGTATATCTGGGCTACTGTGAAGGAGTCGTAGGACGGTTCCAGTCCAAGGATGTTTATTTTCATTCAAAGCTCAAACGACCAGTAATGACAAAAAGGAATTCGTCGGTGCCCACAGCAAAATCACCTACGCCGACGTCGACGCCTCCCATGCCGAGCACACCAGTCACTGCTACTGCTGCGAACCATGCTCATGTTCCGTCGATAGCCCATTCTCTCCAATCAGTTGAATCGACGTATTCGACACAATCAGCGACGACGGCCTCCTCGGCGCATATGGATTTCGGACTTCCGAGAGTCATGTCCCCGCCCTCGATGTATGAACAGCTACCGAACGTGTCTGCCATAGCTAGAGTGGTCACTGTTGATGCCGAAAATGCAAATGCAGCCCCAAGAGGACAGAGAAAATCTTATCTTTCTTCGCTCTCTCGACAGTCATCGCTCTCTGCCCCGTCGACTTATGCAGGTGATGAGACGGATAGAGAAGAGACGAGGAGAAAGTCCGCCGCGTCTACGGTGTCGAGAGTATCGAGAGTATCAACAACATCTGATGGTGAAGTTGGCATTGGCTTGTCCCTACTGGCTAATCTCGGTGGAGAGAGTACAGATGATGATGACAGTGACAGTGATGCAGAGGGAAACACGACGTATACGCAGCCTGCACCTGCACCTCCACAACAGCGGACAGTTCCTACACCTTCCCCATCCCCTTCATCAACATCAACAGCCTCCACCTCCTCGTCCTCGGCATCTTCAGCGCCACTCGCATCCTTCCCTCGTCCGCCGTCGAGTCATCTGCTTGGGGAGACGGTCATCCCTACGTCGAAAGATCCGGATAACCCGTTCGGAACGTTCGGCCGAGTGGTCGGGACTGCGGCAGAGAGCGCAGCAGGTACTGGATGGGGTGTTCGTGCTCTCGTTCAGGGGCTGTTTGGTGGATCGCCGGCGGTAGCGGCACCCGCACCCGTGTCGACCCAAGTGCAGACACAGGCAATAACACCGACACAGACCCCGAAACCTGAAATAGCGAGTACGGTGGCACATAAGTCTACGGAAAGTACGACTACTGCTGAGTCGGAGGGGAGTTCAGGGTCGAGTGAGACTGAAGGTGGAGGACCTTCGACGGCTCATGGACATGAGCAGATGTCTTCTCAGTCGTCAAAAGATGAGGATCTGTCTGGTCATGGTGAACCTAGAAAGGATCAAGGCCAGACTGATGCTGATGCAAGTGGAAATGGAAATGCTAATGATACGGCTTTTTCACCGCCACCCGTATCACCTACCTCCCTTAAATCCTTCAAATCAAGCTTCAGGTTCCCAGTTAGAAATGAGGGTGTTGGTGGACACGAGACTCACGCTGATAGTTCCCGCGCTTCGAGTTCTCATTACTCTGACCGTTCATCTTCGTCTTCGAGGATCTATCATTCACCGCCGATACAAGAGGATTTCACGCATGAATCTAGCTCGTCATTATCTATACCTCCCGTTCCAGGGCCCGGTGTACCCGCTCACAACCACAATCCAACCGCGTCAACTACTCTAACCAATTCCTCTACCGCCAACACTAGCACCAGTATCACTAAACTTCCCGCTCCTGGCACCGGACCTCTACCTTCCCCCTTCTCCGCTACGTTCTCCCTTGGCAGTCGAAGCCAAGGCAGTGCGAGCGGCGAAGACTGGGAAGGTGCGTCCGATATATACGATAATTATTTCTATAGGTACTCGGTTGCGTCTAGGATGTCTGGAATGAGTGGGATGTCTGGGGGTAGTGAAGGGAGGAGAGAGTTAGAGAGGGAGTGGGAGAGGGTCAATGCGAATGGGGTTGTAGGTGGGGGAGGGGAGAAGAGGAAAGAAGGGCAGGGTGATGAGAAAGGGAATGGGGAGGGAAAGAGTGGGGAGTGGGATGAGGAAGAGGAAGAGGAAGAGGGGTTGGCTAGTGCAAGTACTGTCGTACCTACACCGAAACTCTCACAACCACAACAAAACCAGCGCCCTCCTCCTCGCTCTGATTCGCTTACGATGCAGCGCGCTTCTCATCATCACTTGGAGTCGATGGCATCGATGGCGTCAGTGCTTGAAGAAAAGCGCTCGTCACGTTTTCATTCTGAAGGAGGAGATAGAGAGGAGTATGATGACGATGATGAGGAGGGTGTGGATGAGTTATTCAACAAGCTCGAGCAACTCTCGGCGAGGCCTTCTATGGGATTTCTGGAGGCACATGCGAAACTTTTCGGCGGGGATCAGGACCGGGGAGATGATGAAGGTGAAAGGGGAGAAAGGGAGGGGGAAGAAAGGGAGAAGGTGGTGGGAACTACGAGAGCGTTGAATGTCGTTAAGAATTCTCCTGTAAGTCCCAGGTTCAAGCGGAGTGAGATCGGGGCTGGCGGAGGAGAACAAGGCATACCCGATTCGCTCGGCCCAAGCACTGGTGCTGGCACTGGCACTGGCACAGGCCGACGACCAGCCCCGTTGGAATTAGTCTCCAGCAATAACAAACGGAATGGGGGTAGCCTAAGTGTTACGGGGCCTGGGCCTTCGCCTCTTCTGCACACGCGGTGGGGAAGCCCAGCCAGCTCTGCGGGGATGTCTACAGGGAGTGTGTATGAGGATGGGGTTGGGAGTGGGAGTGGAGGGTATCCTACGCCGTATGGGATTGGGGTCGGAGGAGAGGGTAAGGGCTTAGGGAGGTTCAAGAGAAGGTGAGTTATTGACTGGTTCTTATTTGGATGAGTAGAGTGTTGATTCGGTTAAAAATAGATCTAGGGGTGATGGAGAGGGAAGTGAAGGTGAGAGTGGGGAGGAGGGGATCGGGATTGACGTGGTTGATGAGGACGAGGATGATGATCGTCCGTTAGGAATTGCGGCTGGAATTGCTAATGCGTTGAGGGAAGGTGTTCAGGATGAGAAAGACAAGTCAAGTCAAAATCAAAACCATCGCAAATCGGTGGTAAATGATAGAAGAGACGGGGATGACGATGATACTCTGGGCCATAAAAGAGGCATCGTCATCGAAGACGATGAAGAGTTGCCTTCGCATGCCGTGGATCCGAATGAGAGCGAGTTGGTGAATATGAGTTTGACTACCATTGCATCCGAGAGCAAGGACGTTTCTATTTTCAAGGGGGAGATCTCGGACGACGACGCCGACTCTGATATCTCACATTCACGCTCGAGCAAGACAACGTCGAGAGGTTCGAGGATGGAGCTGGCACCGCTCGTTATTACAAATGACTCTACTAGTTCTAACGCCACCAGTGTTTCTGGTTTACAAGTCACCTCTTCTTCAACGCCCACATCACACGCAACGTCTCCGTATTCTGCTGTTTCTCCGTACTCACCCGGTGACTTGCCTCTAGATCTATTACCCCCTCCGTCACCTTCGACATTTCCTCCCGCAGTGAGTCCTCAGCAACCGTCACCACCGATTCCAAGACCTTCGTTGGCGGAACTCAGGGGATATGATGGTGCTTCTTCTGGCAGTACCTTAAGACCTGGTGCGACAGGTCAAGCGGGAGATTCTGGGCAGCGCAGATCGCTTTTCTTACCTCATCCCAATGCGCCCAAGGCGCCTGTTGAGGGACCTGGACCGATGTATATCAGAAGCGTTGACAACAACAATGCTCTCCAATCTTCACAGCAACAGCAGCAGACTGGGCAGCAACCACAAAGACGAGGTCCAGACCCGAAAAAAGTCGCCGCGAATGTGCTCCGAATGGTACTCAGTACGCCGCCTCCTGCACAGGTTTCGCCACAGAATATGCTTCCTCTACCATCATCAATGCCGATTCGGGGTGCAGGAAGTAATAAGAGGAATCCGCCGCCGCCGCCACCTGCCCCTCTTCCGCGTGGGCCAACCATTTACGCTAGGGTCGATGTAGATTTGGGGAGTGCGATGGGGCCAGTGCCAATCACGTTCAGTGTGGAGCCTATGGGTCCCCCGCCCTTGCCCACGCCTATAACCATGCAGCAAAACCCTCCTGCGCCTTTAGCCCAAAGAGCAATGACGTCCCCGCCAATGGAGAGGACACAGTCGCCAGGTGGAGGTGGAGAAGTGAAGAGGAGTGTCACAGCTCCTGCGGGCACCTCGAATACTGCCTCACCATCGTCGTCAATGGCGGCAACAGGAAGGAGTACGGAGGATGCGAAGATTGCCTCAACATCGACTGGGTCTGGAGGCGGAGGCGGAGCCATCCCAAGGCCGAACTTCTTCCCTCAAGTTGGGGCCCGGAGACCTAGGTCGAGAAGTTTTTCAGATTTCAATACGTCGTCTTCTGTGCCGGTTTCAAGTACAAAGGAGGTTGCAGATAAGTAAGTTCCTGTTCTTCTTTCTGTCTTACGAACCCAAGTAATTTATGCGTTGACCAGACCAGCTTTACGTACGCGCGGCTCTTCGGCCTCTCTTTCGTCCTCACCTCTTCGAGATGACGTCTCTCCCGTAAAAAGTCCGCCGAAACCGGGTCCTTCGCCTCTTCGCCCACCCTCGCTGGAAAAGATACCTTCGCTGGGCAAACTCCGTGGCCCTTCCCCCCTGTCGCTGCCACACAACAACACCAAACTCCCGATGTCTGGTCTGGTAGGCGGTGGCATTAAACCGCCTGTGAGCCCCCTTGCAGTTTCGTTCTCCGGTCCTCCCTCGCCCACCGCCAACAGTCGACCAAGCCAGCTACGTAAAGTCACTTCCGCGACCTCTCTCCGCGGATCACTCAATTCACTTGGTGGACGAACCTCGACGTCAAGAGCGATTGGAGATCTTGGGGCGAGTGATGCGCCGCCTCTATCACCTGTGCGGTCGCCTGTGCTAGCGAAGAAACAATCGATTGATGGGAATGGGATTCATACTCATTCGAGGCAGTCTACCACAGAGCGCGTCGGAAGTGCTGGTGTGGACTCAGATACAGTTTCGGTCGTTAGTTCCAGGTCGCAAGCTGTTGTCTCACCACCGCCTATGGATCGTCAATCTTCTCTCAGTCTAAGGTCCAAGCTTTCCTTGCCCAACATGCGCCGAAGCAACACTCGACAGGGGAGCATGGGTTCCGGCATGGTTCCAATTGAGAATGAAACTGTGCAAGTGGAGGACATGGATTTTGAGCTAATCAAGCCAAGTTTCGCGCAGCTTGGTGCGAGCAGTCGATCGAGTGAGGATTCAGGTTTGCTTCCTCTCAGTGAAGCTAAGCCCGATCTCTCGAGTTTACATCTCAGAGCTGAGAGCCCTGCGATTTCCATCTCGTCTGGTGTTTCAGGCGCGTCACGAGGGGGAGCTTCCGGAGGGTTTACTTCTGATATGTCTAGTTCTGCGGCGTTCCGTTCCAAGGCTTCGAGCAAGTCTTCCGATGCGGAGGCTAACATGGACGCGCATCGACAGCGCGAGCAGAAGTGGATGGCGCTCATGTCGAGCGTACCGGCTTCCCAGGCAAGAAAAAGCAAGAAAGTGCGCAAGTTGGTCGGAGAAGGCGTCCCTTCGTCTGTGAGGTATCTCGTATGGTCGCATTTGACAGATAGCAAGTCGAAGAATGTGGCTGGCGTGTATGCACAGCTGAGTAAACGTGCGAAAGTGGCGGCGTTTGGCGAAGTCGAGAGGGATGTGATGAGGTGTTTTGGGGAGAATCCGCATTTACAGACGACGATGGGACCGCTTTTGTGTTTGTTACAGGCGTATTTGACGATGGTGCCGGACGTGCAGTACTCAACGGGTGAGTTCATTGTAGCTGACTAATAGTGTCCACGATTGACTGGTGGGTCCCCAACTCAACAGGCCTTACCCTCATCGCTGGACATCTCTTGCTTCTCGCACCAGAAGAAGATGCATTTTGGATTTTCGTATCTATGATGGACTCCGTTCTTCGCCCATATTTTTCACCAAGTTCCACTCAGATGGAAGTCGATGCCGCATTGTTCAGTCGAGCTCTTGAGGCAAACGATGCTCAAGTCTCGAAGAAGGTTTTGATTGACATGAGCATTAATCCCGCACATATTTGTTTCCCTTGGTCAGCATTATTTCCTACTAAATGACGGGGACAGCAGCTAACGCGTTGATCCAGGTTCACCTCGCTGTTCGTTAGTAGCCTGCCGACGGATTATATCAACAGGGTGTGGGATTTGTACCTATACGAAGGTTTGTACGGTGTCTTCCCTCCTTGAAGGATGTTCACAATTTATCCTTTACAGGTGTTCCCTTCCTCATTCGCGTCGGTTTGGCTATCTTCTACTGCTGCCGTCGGGCTATCCTGGAAGCTACTTCTGAAGAGGCCGTTCTGCAATACTTGAAGCATCCGTCAGCGACCTGGCTTCCACCGTCCTCCGAGGCGTTCATCACCCTTGCTTCCTCTTTCAAGGTCAAAGACGACGATGTACGCAAGCAGCGCGTGAAGATGGAAGCTCAAGTGAAACGTCAAGCTCAAACGCCTCGATTGGCATCCGGTGCTGGCGCTATTTCTCTGCCTCGCAGCTGAAAAACTTTGCCGCATCCTAAATGGGATCTTTCCTACTCTCTTGAAGTCTTCCACTTTGGCATTTTCTTTCTTCCCCTCATCATGCTATGCTACTACATGTCTTTGATTTCGTTCGCATTACATTTGTCTCATATTATTACATACTTATATGGAATCACCATTGAATCTTCGTAAGTATCTATATACTTATTTCATTTTTTTGTCGCTTTCGTCACATTATAGCAGCAATTACATCGTATGATACCATTCAAAATAAATACCTACACAGCTATTTCCAGGTCTTTTTGACTGCTTTCGTATACTCGCCGGGTGACGCGTCTGAGTTTCCTGAGTCTGTCCGCATCAGGACGCGCATACTGGTCCCGTGATCGCAGGCTAGCCTTGCCTTCAATTCTCTCTTTGCAAGTTATACTTTGTCCTTTCTTCACATATGCTTGCAACCTCTGAATGGACAGCTTTAGCATCGACGAGCTCACGTATCAAACTGAGAAGCTCAGCTTGGAGGAGGCTATTCTTCGTTCTAGATTGGTCGAATGACTCAATCTTCTCAAGTACAGCTTCAACGGTGCTGCCCGACATCGTACCAGTGAATCAATTGAAGAAAGTTTTGGATTTTCTGCGCTGTGCAATCTTATATGGTTCACGTTTCTGCCGTAGGACTTACAGTGGGACCAGACTACCGCAAGAGGTTGGTTAAATTCTAATGCGCATAGAACCCGTGGAGGCAGGCGGCTTTGCTTTATGCGTAGCGCATGAGTTGAATGTACGTCCGTAAATCCCGCGTCTCTTACTAGCTTTCATAGCTTTGCAGCATCTGAGGGGAAGATCCTTAAAAAGATGTTCCCGTGAGTATTCAATCATACTAGAAGGCATTAGACATGATTATCCTTTCTTTCAGAGCTGAAGAGGCAGCGAAACTCCATTTTACTTGTCTTCCATTCGCGTTTTACTGGAAGGAGTGTCGATTGCGATTGAGAGCGATGCTGCTATGTAACGGCGAGAACTTTCAACGAGATGATTGTTTTTGTGCAGCGTAGTGCTGTAAGTCTCGAACAGTGGAGCTGTCAGTACGTACGTGCGTGTAACATTCCTTGCTTTCTTCCGTTGACGCCGGATTGTTATATAGTGTCTGCTGTTCACAGGTTTACAATTCCGAGATGAAAACCACGAATCACGCAGTAATTCCGACAAAGGTTGGTCTCCAGCGATAAACCGCTCTGATATTTTTATCAGTCCCCCGAATGATGGCGTGGCGTATAGGGTATGGGCAAATTTCAGTAATTTCCGGGGGTTCTCGTAAGTAGCTGTGGTGACAGAACAGCTTGAAGGGTAGCCTGGTGACCAAGCCCTCTATGAGACGGATAAGATGAGGACCTCGATAGAGACTCCGTTTTACACGTCCCTCTATCGAGGTCAAACTCATTAGAGGGGCGTGCTTCAGGTCTACTTGAAGGTATTCACGATTCATCTGGATGCTGACATAGCGGGGTCTTTGTGTATAAGCTTTCAAATTTCAAACCCGATGACCTGAAGTATGTGCTACTATACATAGCCGTTCAAAAGCACGGCGCTTTCATACTGGTCGGTCATGGAAAATCTAGGCCGAGACAGACAAAGGTGCCTAGCAGTCTGAACGGTATTCAATCAACGTTTGTGACCATGAATTTGAAGTCTGTACTCATGTAGTAGTATTCTTGTAATTGTTGGATTCGAACTGAATACATAACGAGCGGCTATTTCGGTCTGATTCGGAGGCAGTAACCGCTTCTGGCCTTCTCTCTCGTTTCCCCTCATTTCATGGCCCAACCAGTATTCGCTGTCTCTGCGTCCAATATATCGAGTAGAAATAGCCAAAATGCACCCTTTAACGTAGCCCAAGCTGTATCTAGCCTGTCGTCGACAGCGAACAATTTCCAGGCGTCTTCAACAAGTACCAGTGGTCCGAACGCGAACCCAAATATTTTCAAGGCTCCAGCTCACAAGCATGCCCATCATTTGCATTCGATTCCTCCTAGGGAGAAGAGTACAAGAACATTGATCATTGATTACATGCTTTGGGTGCATGGTGTGTGGAGGTCTCTCCTTTTTATACCATCACCTTACTTTTCTGTCTATATAGGCCGGACACGGTTCGCACAAGCTAGATCGGAACTGGGCATGACAGACCGCACTGGAGGACCCTCGTCACAGAACTACACTCACAGGAGGCGGCCGGAGAACTATGATGAAGAAGAAGAGGTTGGCAGTGACGGGGAGAACGTTGAGACACTCAAAGCTCGAGCACAACCTGACAACGATGATGAGGATGCAAGGATGCACATACAAGACTTGCAGCTCGCTCGAAATTTGCGCCTGCGCGCAGAGGGGCTCGAGAAAGTCGTCACATCGATGCTGATGCAAACACCTCCTGTCCATCTCCATGAAGACGACTATTCGCCCACGCCCCCGACATCACCAAGGATTGAGCCATCGAATGGCGCTAGTAACCCCCGACATCAGCATACACTCCCAAATGGTGTCAGACTACGACTAGCTCTAGGGACGTTAGTGAACGATTTCTTTGCACGGCAAGCACCACGGCCTCCGTTCAGGCACAAACGCTATGCTGCTGCTAGTACTGGCAGTTCACCAGTCACTCAAACTGGCGGGTCCTCTTCCGTTGACGAGATGCCATCCTCATCCCGTCTTCCTCTCGCCTTGATACCAATCGCCCCAGTATCGGCGTGGACATCTGCGCCTAAAGCGCCCGAGCCCCCCAACCTGGACCCCACACCAGGTTCAAGCGCCCACTCCCATCTATATTCGAATTCTCCATCCAACTCGCAAAACTCTAATTACCCTTCTTACACCATTCCTCATACCCAACATCAGCATACCCAAATCCAAAATTCATCCACCCCACCTCGTTACCTTCCGCGTCAACAAGCGCACCTTGCACACCTTCATCAACCCACTCCACCCCCTCCCTCTTCACTTTCAAACGGTCTTTACAATGCCTCTCCTCCTCAACCCATTGCTTCTTCATCTCCAACAAAAAAGGTCCCCCTCAAACCTTCTCGTCGCACCAAAAAACTCTTCTTGGCCGGTGCCGATCCAGATACCGCCAACGCTCCCCCGTCTTTCCGCTGTCCGCGCCACCTCCACACTGCGTGTGAGATATGTGTCGAGGCAAAGAGCAAGATGGGTGGAAAGCCACAACCACCGACACGAGGAAGATCAGGAACCACGATTCCTGCCGGCGCTGGTGCAGGAGGTCTGACTGATAATCTCGGTGCTAGTACCAGCACCCGGACAGGTCAGACGTGGAACTCCTCGTGGAAGGGTGTTCCGATCGGTATTGCTCCCGATGGTGGCGGTGTAAGTGGCTGGCAGGATGGAAGTGGGATTGGTTCAGGATTGTTGAAACCAGCGTTGAATGGGAGTGTCCTGAGACGCAAGACTGCGTCGCCGTATTCGACTTCTGGACATGGGCCCGGGTACGGCGCTGAAGGGGACACCGATAACACTGGTTCGGGATATACTAAATTGAGCGAACTTCTACCTAGGTTCTTGAGGTTGTCGGCTTTGGTTGCGGCCGAGCTTGGGAGAGAGCTCAAGGAGGGTAGGGAAGATGACGATCGCAATACTGCGAGCATGGGTTATGGGTCGCCCGAGAGGGCCGCTAATAGACATGGAGAAGGTGGAGCTGAGAATGAAGTGTTTTCTCCTCTCCCAGCTGCTGCTTCTCCTGCAACCGCGCGCGCTATTGCCGCTGCTCAAGCTCAAGGCTCCCCATCCTCTCAAGTCCAGTCAGCACCAGCTCCTTCATCCTCATCAGGTTATAGGTTGAGTAAATTTTACGCAGAGGCGCTCCGACCGTCTCGTGAATGGTATTTACTCCTCGCCGGACTCCTCACACGTGCGGCCCTGCAAGGCTATCTGACTGCGGGATGGAGAGGTACGGAGGCTGTAGACTGCCTTTTCACTGTCGGCTTAGGTATCAACGAAAAGAGAGCGAGGTCTAGTTCGCGGTCGAGGGGTCAGCCTTCGGCGGTAGGTTCTGTATCGAGTCCGTCGGTGGTTACTCCTGGTACTCAAGAAGGACAGGACGATGATGAGGATGATGATGATGATGAGGAACCCGTCGACCCTTTAGATGAGGAGCAATTCGAGGAATTCGAACCCGATGAGCTGCCGAGTCTTTTGGAAGCAGTTTTGATGCTCTTCCCTGGACTAAGAACTACGGAGGATGGAGCGCCGATGAAGAAGAGTCCTGCCGAAGAAGAGTTTGAGGAGGAAATGGACGAGAGGCTGAGGAAGGTACGTATTAAGCACTGTTGGGTGATCGAGACACTCTTCTCTAATTGCCTTCACTTCTAGTTTTACGATATTCCGGATGCTACACCGGATCTTTCAACCCACATGGAGGATTTAGCCTGGCAGTATCCTTGTGAACCAATTGAACGCGCTGTTCTTCGATTCTGCGAAGCAATAGCCAAGTGGCGAGGAAAGCCAGAACTCGAAACTGTATGCTTTTCATTCTTGACTCTTCCTCATTTTTCTAGCTGACGTCAATCAACTCACAGTATAAAAAGAAGCCCCGGCCTTCAACAATCAATACGACGTCATCCACCCCGTCAACGCTGGAATCTCTTATTCACTCCAACCCTACTACCCCGACGCTCACTTCCAGCACTGTTCCGGCCCGGCCGCAACAGGTTCCAAGCGCACGAAAACCTTCCGTTGAAATGTATTTCTTACCACCTGACAACATTGCTATCAATGTCAACAGCAACACCGCTAACACGCCTAATTTAAATTTTAATATGGGAGTTGGTGCCAATTCCAGCCCCACCACATCAACTGTCCCAGCGAACACCATGCCTACCAACCTCATGCGTGGCCCACAATTAGCAACCAATCGAATACCTAATGCTCAAGCAGCCCAGCTGTGGAGTGCCTGGAACAAACGAACCCGGTCGCCAGAAGGTTCTCGTGCCGGGCCAAGTTCGAAGAGGCCTCGGTGATTGGTGCTTCGGTTGTGCTGGTGACGAGATGGGATACGGGATGATGACGTGTGCTATGGAACCGTTTGTCAATGTCAATGTCCACTTCTCCCCCTGCCCCCTCTTTCAGTTTCTCGAATTTCTATGTAATTGTATGTATTGTTATCTCCGTTCGGCTCTCTGGCTGAGAATAATGCTTCACGCTTTCAAGGACGCATTATCCTGTACTCATTACCTAGCTGTCGTGTTCTCTTGTTCTTTTCCTTTCCTTTCGCCCCACTTTAGCTTGTCGACCTCATTTTTTTGGTTTGTCTGTGCTCGTCGGTTGTTTATCTCTCTCTTTGCCCAGTGATATCTATGTCGGGTCTTGTATTGGTGGCCAGGCCATGTCGCAGTGGGTGGCCGAGCAGTGACAAAGTAAATTGTATAGTTAGCGTTTATATATAACCCTTGCTCAGAATCTGATGTGCGCTCATCCAACTCTGATACAATGACTCGTGTCTAAAGGTCGTTAATATGTAGAAATTTCCTAATGATGACGGGAGATAATACGCTTTGATCGACCATATAAGGCAATTCTCCGGTCTGGCTTATTGCCGGAACGCCCGCCGCCGCCCTAGTTCCAGCCTGTTTCAGCCACCATCTCGCCGCTCATACATACTTGTAATCATTTTAACTTCTATTATCTCCTATCATCACGTCGACCGGTCAACGCATCTTCTGGACATTCATAGAGCATCTTTGAAGGAATGTAAATCAAGTGTAACGTTACAAGGTTCTTGAAGGGGCACCGTTTGTAATTGAACCTGAGAGAATCCTAGAGAATCTCGTTCATAGTTATTAGTCTGATGATTCGACCTTCGGACTTTGCACACAGGTACCCGATAGTGTGTAATCGTGTGGAACGTTGTGGAACGCTGCAATTGACCTATCAGCTACGATATTACTGTTCTACAATTGCGGTGAGTAGCTACTTATGTTCTGTTACTCTCAAAGCCCGAGAATGTCGTTGATCATGATTTCTATCCAAGTTTCCAGCAGAATTCTTGGACGTTAAACGTTTCAGACTGACACAAAAATAGGTGATCTGTCAGTTTGCATGCTGTAAGCGGGAACAAAGTGCCTCAGTTTGGCGAAAGATAACTCGACTACATATCATAAGTCTTGATGATATCACGAACTGGTTTCGTCTCCAGCGGTCATTCGGTCACCGACGGACTCGAGATATCAGCTCTGGCCCCTCAATGTCAATTTTATACCGTGGTCAGGATATTTAACAGCCACTTCGTGGCTGTTTTCTAATTCAGGTCTTTTCTTTCCTTCTTTTACCCAGTCCGCCAGCGAACCCGACTCAAACACTCTCGCTCATTCATAGACTGTCATGACTGTCTTTGCCCGGGTCGTTGCTCTAGCCCTCGCTGGGCTTGCTGTGTCCCCTTGGGCAGCTGCACACACCATTCGGACTACTGATTCTTCGAGTTGCTCAAGCAGCGAGTTCTGGTAGGTATTCATTCGGTAAGCCTTGTTTTATGTGCTCACACACTAGGTCCTGTCCTCATCAGGTACGAGACCAAAAGCTGCTGTCTTCCACACGGAGGTGTTCCCAATCCCCCGTCCCCTCCTAAAGGTCAAGATTGCCCTCCCTCCAACTACTACTGGGGTTCAAAACAAGGATGCTGTGTTCCCAAACACCCGGTTCCCCCGAACAATCCTCCACCTCAATGCAACTCGGGTTGGGATTGGAGTTCAGCTACACAGTGCTGCCTCCCTCAACCTAGCAAGCCTTCCCCTTCACCGTCTCATCCTTCTGGCGGTTCCGGTTCAGGGTCCGGTTCCGGCAGCAAAGGAGGGTGGAAGCGTGATTCTCAGTCGTTCGACATCTCCCTCTCTCCTTGCCCTAGCGGTCTTGACGCCTGTCCTATCCCTGGCACCGGTGGTTACGAATGTCTGGATACCTTTACGGAGCTTGAGTCCTGTGGTGGATGTACCACCGCTGGCCAGGGTGAAGACTGCACAGCCATCGCGAACTCGTGGAACGTCGGTTGTGAACGCGGCCGATGTGCGGGTGAGTTCCTGTTTCATCTCCCGATGCTGTTTCTCTGTTATTAATCTGGGTTGTTAGTCTACTCTTGCGTTGGTGGCTTCAGGCCTAGCGCAAATGGTACCTCTTGCGTTTTAGCGTAAGATTGTATCAAAATTGGTTGCGAGAAGACGTTCTCAAGCGTGTTCAAGTTAGCAGCCATTGCACTCGTTCCTTTTTCTCTCATTCATTAGACATTGACAATGGACTTGGTCCTTTATGAACCATGAACGACTCATACTTATCTTCGTATTAAAGCTTCCGGGATGCATTACTTGGTAGCTTATTTTGTATTTACATAAACTATATTGCTTTGTAGTTTTTGTAGTTTTCACTGGAATTGTCATCGGACTGTGTTTTGGGTAGTCTTGCTCTTCGTGGATCGCACAAACTGGTTTTGACAGTTCTTCATTCATGCTGTATGTTCCAATCAGATACTCACAGGGAGGTGATGTGCAAGTGAATTATACCTTGTTGTTATGGTTTCTCTGCTGTTAGTGTGTGCTTCAAGTCCGTATGCCATTCACGAAAAACTGCGTCGATAACTCGCTGACACATGTACTGATTGTTCACCTCACTAAATACGCCCGTCAATGAAGTTTTTTACGGAACCATTCTCTGCAAGCTTGAGATTTCAACTTTCTGGCGGGCGAGGACATCACTTGTATTACAGGTGGTCAAAAATATACATGTACTATGTACATGGGCACAGGATTTAGAGTGTCTCAATCACCTACTGTCCTTGTGCATGGAGTGGATGAAGGGAACCATCCATCGCCGTTGCCATATCCAAAAATTGTTCGGGAACCAACAATCTCTCCCTCGACCACAGCCCAGTCAATCCAGGCGCAAACTCCCGGATGACGGGGTACTGCAAAGGACTACGGCCACGAATAATAATCAAATACCGCTTAGGTTCCTCACTCTCGTCAAGGTACCCTCGCCACGCCTGGCTGCCCGAATATTTCCTCCGTGCTTTGTCATAGCCAAACTGTACCATGGAGCCATTGCTGAATTCGGTGCGAGTATCCAAGTCCATCAGGATGACGATATGGTCAGGCTTCCACCGTCGCACTGTGTTCCCTGTCTTCTCAACCACAATTGGGCAAGTAAGCTGTCCGATGATCCCTTCTGCACCTCCCCGCAACTTGACCCGGACCGAGACCAGACCAAATTTCGAGCTATCAAACGGCTTGGAAAGATCTCCCCTATACACAACCAATATGAGGTCGAAAATGGCTTGATTACAAACGCATGTGAGCGCAACACCTCGACGCCAGCATTCAATCAAAAAATCCGGTGACAACTCGTCGATATGCTCCTCAAGTTGGTAAAAATGGGTGAAGTTGAGATGATATATGCTGGCCCATTCGAGGATCTTGCGGGTCAGGGTCTCCTGTTCAACAGCCTCCTTTTCTTGTGCGCCAGTCTCTTCAGCCTTTCTCCATTCTTGCCGGGTCGGTCTAATGCCCAAATTCTTGCCTAGGAGAGCATTCAGGAAGTCGCCAAAAGTGATTATATCAACGGCCAGGACAGTTCTGCGCTGTTTACGACTGCCTCGGGCAGAAACCGCATAATCACGAGCGAGCATAAAGAGGATGCGTGGTAGTAGTTCGCCTTGAAGTCCTCTCTCCAGGACATGGCCATTTAAGATGAGTTTATTGACGAAACACTTCATTGCATCTTGGTAGGTCCTTTCTGACTCGAGGAGAGCTTCCGCCGCAGCAATAGCCAGCATGGGCTCTGAAGGTGCGCATGTCTCAGCAGTGCCAGTGTCCGACATAGCAGTCAGGATTCGCATGTTGTTCTTTACAGCTCCAATTGCTAGTTTCCTGGAAGCTTCACCGGTGCCAAGTTCAAGGAGGAGCCTTGCGGATAAGACAGCGAACACATGCTTCGGGTCGTAAGGCTCGAAATCTTCCGTGGAAAGAAGCTTGATTATGGCAGCGTTCAGGACCATTTCTGTATTAAGAGTGGACCAGTACTGCAAACAGTGGTATTAGTTTGGTATGACAGCACATAAGAAGCATTGGCTAACAGGCCGACCGTAGTTTTTCAAATACTCGAATTTCAGCGCATCCAATGGTGTCTTTGCACAATGATTTGGTTGAACCATAATATCCCATTGGATATACGGGTACATTGGTAGCGGAACAAGATCTGCTTGGAGCCGAAAGGATTTTGCTGACTTGTCCGTAGCAGGCCGAACATCTACAATGCCAGGATCGGTATCCGTGAAGATGAACCAAAAGTTAAACGAGTCCAAGGTGTTTATCATTCGTTTCAGACCGAAGAGGGACATTCCATCGGCCCGTGTTTCACGACATTTATCCAATTCTGAACACTCATCAAAGGCAAAGATAAAGCGCGGTTGGGAAAGTTTTGCACAGGCTTGCTCGAGAGCTTTTGCGTGCTTGTAAGTCAGAAGATTGAAGATGTTCCGTATCCTGGAAATGCTCTTCTGCTTGACGGAGAGACGGGAGTAGTCAGCGTCAGAATCGCAGCCCACTTAACTAGCACCCACATTGACACTGTCACTTGCATTCGAGGGGAAAGAGAGACGCGGTACCCGGATGTCGAGAAGCTGGGCGTGGTTTGCCACCAAAATCTCCGTCGCTCGACTCTGAACTTGCTGTAGCAATGCTTGACGTTGCGAATGCCTAATTTTCTCGGGTCTGGGGTCTTCGATGGTCCAAGGTTTGCGAAATGTGTCGATAATGGCTTCGGCCTCAGCAGATTGGATACCTTCAAGCTGTTCTGCCACCACAGCCATGAGAGCTCCCAAGAATGCGCCCGCAAGTTCTTCTTCCTATACACATGGTCGCAGCACACTCAGCAAGATTGAGCTAGTATACGTACCGTAAATACAGTCTCTCCATGCTTTGGAGGATTTAAAAAGAAGTTACAAATCGGTTTATCGCCAGGAGGCCAGCCCTTGCTTGGAATAATGTCAGGATGTTCGATATCTCTGAAGCAAATTGTGAGCAGCAGACACTAGATATAACAGTTCAGCGCCAACAAGAGGGTCGCGAGAGTATTATACACACGTACTTGTTTGGATAATTCCTCTAGTGTTCGAGACTTGCCGGTCGCACGACTCTGCACAAAAACAATCATCTTCCCGTAGTGGCTTCTGGGGTAATACATATTATCGTATCTTTCAATCGCATCTCTCAACCAATCGACATTCCTTCCAGTAAAACGCGAATTGAATGCGGAATGGAGTTTCACTGCCTCGTCATCCCTGGGTGAAAGTATGGTAATGCCTAATGCCTTCTAAGGAGTTGAGCACCTACGGTTTAAGGGTCTTGCCCTGAGATGCGGCTACAAAGCTATGAGTGCTAGTAAAGAGCACGGCGTTGAAAGACGTACGTTCAACCCATGCACGACGCACAAAATCAGCAAAATCACCTGCCTTCACGAGTTCTATCAGGTGCGCCTTGTTACCCAGCTTCTTGCGATGGTCTGGTCCCAATACTGCTGATTGCAAATCCGACGGCAGGAGCTTGGACCATTCAGGATGGCCTAACACAAGAAATCCAAGACTGTCTTCAATCTCTTCATCGGTAGAGTGTTGGGCAGCGTCGTCGAAGTTGACCTTGATGGCCTTGCCCCTATTAGTATTCTCACTCCATTTAATCAATCTAGAGCGAAGACTAGGCTCGTCCAAGCTGAGTTCTTCTGCTCGATGGGTGATCTTGTCGATGGTCGAAGGGTTCTCCATTTAAGAGTTCCTGATTGTAGTGTAAGAATAGGTAAGAAGTATCATACGATCACGGGACCGCAGGCGACGATGCTCTCGAGTCTCGACTGCCGTTATTGACAGTGAGAAAATCATCAGCTCGAACTTCACCGGCACCCACCTATCGTGGAGCCTTTCAAATCTTTTTCTGCTCGTATTTACATACGACGTCCAGCGTCAGCTAGGACCA
The DNA here is from genome assembly GCA_003987895.1 of Neonothopanus nambi. Taxonomy (NCBI): domain Eukaryota; kingdom Fungi; phylum Basidiomycota; class Agaricomycetes; order Agaricales; family Omphalotaceae; genus Neonothopanus; species Neonothopanus nambi. The sequence goes on from RCHF01000150.1 coordinate 93,039, forward strand.
AATTTTCTGAAAACATCAGAATCGCGACATCTAACGCCATACCTCACTGACGCGGTGAAAATGGCCTTGAATTTGACTATCTTGCTACCGTGAGCAGAGCACTACTTAAAGAAGGCAGTTTTTCCAAAATAAAATCCGATACGTCCTACTCACGCAGGCCCGCCGTTCAAGCTCGTGAATTCTTCACATGACGAAATCTGTAGCTCAGCTGCGCCCTCGACGCGTTCTGGTCATCGGCGGTGGGGTAGCGGGCTTGGTTACTCTTAGAAATCTCCTGGAGCGCGGTCAATTTGAGCGCGTAGAGCTTGTAGAACGTAGAGATGATGTGGGAGGGGTATGGTAGGTTCTTCGATCCGCTTGATCTTTGGTTGACAGCAAATGCTTAACCGAGCATTCGTGCTTTAGGTATCTTGATGATAAAGAGCATATCGAAGGCGATCAAAACAAGCCAAAGTGGCCATCACCCGCATATCCAGGTCTCATTGGCAATGTCCTTCCTGAATTCTTATCTTACTCGGGCTTTCCCTTCCCTGAGCCACTTACAACTCCAAATCAGCCCTTCCCTACGCTGCAAGAGACTGAAGATTACCTACGGGAGTTTTCTCGTGCTTATGTGAAGCAAGGGAAGATCCGCCTGAATACGGAAGTCGTGAAGGTGGAGGAGCTTCCTGATAAGAGCGGATGGAAGGTGATAATGAGAGATTGGACTGGTGATGATCAACGTGATGAGGAGGGTAGGAAGTGGAAGTCGTTGGAGGAGATATGGGACGCTGTCGTTATTTGTACTGGGTGGTACGATGACCCAGTTTGGCCTGAGACGGAGGGTCTGGAAGAGCTAAAAGAGAAGGGACTTGCATTGCATGCAAAATGGTATAGAGGACCCAAGGGGTACGATGGAAAGGTAAGCTTCCTATCGATGCTCTCTACGCTCTTCACATTCTCAGACGTAGCTATCCAAAGCGCATTCTCATCATCGGAAATGGCAACTCTTCAAATGACATGGCAGCACATTTTGCTTCCGTCGCTCAAAGCCCCGTCTACCGCAGCATCCGCCGACGAGCACTCTCAAAGTTTGTTTCTCTCCTGGACACACGGATTCGCGATGTACCTCCCGTAAGACGCTACACAATCCAACAGGGAGGGGGAAATTTTACAGCTTTACTCGAAGACGGGACAGAAATTAAAGATATCGACATGGTTTTCGTCGGGGCTGGATATCGTGTAAATCCTGCATTCCTTCATGTACTCTCAAACGCTACAAAACATGGCCAGCCAACACTTGTCCCATTAATGTCGCATCTAACGCCATCATCTCCCCAGCCACGCCGAATTCCTTCTGTACATAGGTTCATACTCTATGCCTATAACCCCTCCCTTGCCTTCATTGGTGCGAACGTACCTCACACCCCGTTCACGATCGCAGACCTCTCTTCCACATGGCTTACGCTAGCATGGCAAAACGAAATTCAGTACCCCTCTAATCCCGATGACCTTCTTGTATTCGAGAAGAAGCGCATAGAGGAAATAGAACTAGAGCGAATAAAGGTTCAGGAAGCCGAGGGGCAGATATCTACAGCGGGTCCAACGTCGCTATTGACGTATAGTGTTCTTGGAGATAAGGAAGAAGAGTATGCGATTGGGTTGAGGGAAGAGATTGTTGAAGCTAGACCGGAGTTGGACAATATACTGACTCGTTGGAATGAAGAGAGGACAAGGGTTCGCGAGGCTATGTATGCGTTGAAGTTCAAAGCGTTGGAGTGGTCGAGGGATCAGAAGAATAGACTAGAAGAGATCGAGCTGGCAGTGGGTTGATGTTAGAACCAACGTAGAGTCTGCGTCCTGCTACTTAGCGCCTTGACAGTCGACTATTTATTTGTCTACATATCATTTCGTCCTTTGATACGGACAATGGGCAGTGAAGCCTTTAACAATTGTTATGATCAACTACTACACCAAACTTGAGCTCAAATTACCGAAAATCTACTTTTGTACTCGGTACTAGAGGTTCAACGGGCTGATGCGTTGAAATGTGATATGGCAAACGCGTGAGGATAGTATGAACATGATATCGATGAGGTGCAAGTGCTCGAAGGTTTAGGAACTGGGAAAATGTTTGTTTTCTTGTAATGATGTGTCCGTAGGAACATTAGGTGAATATGGATAGAAGCTCGTTTTCCGAGCAATAGCCTGCCTAGAGAAGACTACTTCGTTGGACTAGAAATTGAACGACGAAAAGAGAAATCAATGAATATGGATGTTAAAAACGGCAAGAAGACACGACCTGAAGATTTTTTCGATATTATACACGTACCTACACCTCAGAATTCAGAAATTCCAACTTGAAACAACCATTCGCACGTAACAAAGGGAAACAATCTTCAAAAAATGTCTTCAATCTCGATAGAACTTCAGAGCGTGTTTTGTGTGCATCAATGTCTTTGCCAAGTATCAGGGTGATAATGACCCTCCTCGACGAAAGAAGTGAATTGGCTGGTAAAGGTCCAGTCAACAGCGCATCCAAAGAAGTCCACTGCGTACGTGGCGAATAGATGAGCATGTCAAATGCAATATACCAAAGCCTGATCTCAAGGACTAGTAGCAGCTCCCGGAGGCTATGGGAATCATATATCCCACTGAGATCATGATTAATCCATTGTTTATTCGGACCGCAAAAGGGGCGTAAGTGAATGGTCAGATGGCTTAGGGAACGAAAGCAGCCAATGTTGTCACAAAGAGAAGCAATAGCACTGGAACGCATATGTGGGTGAGAACCCCTAGAGTCTAGGTTACAATTAGATATCAGATGTATTGTATAAGAAAGTACTCACAGACAGAATCCTCCATAATCGTCACGTTTTCAAGGGTGTTGGCAACACTAGTCCAGAATTGCGGAACGATATCAATATCAAGCGATTGACACTCGAAAACAAAACTGCGTAAATGTGTGACATCAATAGGTAAGCGGTTTTTGAGAATGTCATATACCAGGCTCTGAGTCCTAGAGGGCGGATCCGGAGTGATCGATAAAGATTCGAGCTGGGGGTTGCAAGACATCTTGTAGGCATCCCAGTTTCGATTCACATCTCTATCGTCTGCAATATATCTAAGAGAGAGATGCTTTAAGGTAGAGCACAATCCCACGAAGCGAATGAGCTCGTATGTGGAGTCGCCTTCTTGACCATCGCGTATATACGAAGTGTCAAGATGCGAGACTTCGAGAGTATGAAGACTCGGAACACGATTAGGATCAGCCAGACGCGCCATAGATGCCTTCAGAGTCGAGGAAAACCCAGACCAAGACTTTTGTGTATTCGGGAGAAAGTGGAAAGAGATCGATCTCATTTCTTTCAGTTTATCAAGGACCAATGGAAGAGTAGAATCTGTTGGAATCCAGTTTTGTCCAATTTCCTCATCACAGTCTCGGAGGCAGAGATGTTTCACGAAACGGATGATATGTGGAGATTCTTCAAGAAGCTTGTGGAAGTGCTGACAAGTCTTTGAGCTACTGGCCTCCGACTCCTCGCAGTATGGGAGAAAGAGAGTAATAGAGGAGAGGATGTGAGATTGACTTCGATGCTGGGTAAATTTTGACACAGTAGCTAAGGACTTCAGAGTCGAAATGTCCCAGCGAGAAGCATCGATGATACTATCAATAATCTCTTGAGGAAACATGGTGAAAGTAGGCATGACAGCGTTCATCGCGATCATCTTTCTTGCCGCGCCACAGTCATGCCAGGATGTCCATGTATAAACTCAACATTTTATTCGTCGACCTCTCGCGCTTTCACACATTTACTCTCACTCCTACACTCTCCTACGATGATCTCGAGTCAGAGTTAGCAAAGGAGATGGGTATCTTGAAGTGGGATATCACCAATATATTCGTCGTGCGTCGCTTGTATTACTGTTTAGCTTGCTTAACATTTATGATGTTCTGGAACAGGTTAACATTTCACTACCCGAAGATGAGAGTGTGGAATCTGTACATGCAGCTTTCGATCAGTCCACTGCGGAGCCTAAGCTCTTGAAACGGAGGCAATCTCTGCAAGAGGTATGCCCGAATCCTTCTCCTGACATGCTTCATCTCGTAGTAAGAACCTGTGGGTGAGATTCTGCCTTTCCACTACCCTGCAGTTCAACTTCTCTCCTTTCTATTAGGCACCAACGTTAATACAAGCAACATTACTATTTTCCACCTAAATACTCGGGAGTTTCAGTATCCGAAAGCTGAGCTTGTGAATATTACGCGTCAGAAAGTCCAATCCCTGTTACCAGGCTCGAACGTTCAATTTTACCAGGTCGGGTCCATCTATTTGCATCTTTATTATTATTCTCAATGCCTGCTTATGTAGCCATCCCACCCAATTTTCTTTCATGACGAAAAATCGAGAAAAGATGCTCTAGCCAGCATTGACAGAGGCGCGCTCACAAAAATCCCAGCAGAACAGCCTCTACGCGACGTCTACCCGCGTGGATATGGACCGAACAGGTTACATTTTGTTATCGTTGATTCTAGTGAGTCTAGCTCCCCTGTTTATACGGCTCGAGCCCCTTTGACAGTCAGATTTTCAGCTTCAGAATCCGCGCCTGAGGAGGATGATGCCGGCGAACTGCCCAATCTCAGACGGCGTCTGAAATTCTTGAATAGTAATCCCTCTAAAGCACCTTCCTCTGAAGCCCTGCTCCCCAATTTTGCGGCTAACCAACGCAGGGAGAAAAGTGCTATCCTATGTGGTCGCCCGCTTCATCGCGAGGCAAGAATACCGGCGTCGTTACTGAACGAAATACTGAGCAAGTTTCGCCACAATCTCAACACGATTACTCCTTCTGCTGAAGATATGGTGGCTTTTCAGGAGCTTCGGAGCGAATTGACTGGTACTTTTGACCTGGAAAGCCAACGTCGCGATAAACTTATCTCAATCCTGAATAAACACCACATTGGTCCACAAGATCAGGTCATCTGGCCTAGTCCTATAAACGATTATTACACTGACGGTGTTCTTCGTAAGGCTGTCGATGGCCTCGTTTTTCACTATTATTTGCAAGAAATCAAGAACGAGATTGGAACCGGTGGCGGAGACCCTTACTACGAAGCCGTTCGTTATTACCTCGAGCAAATACGGCTCCTTTTGAAGTCAAGCGAGCTGACTGAAGATCAAGTCGAACATCTCAATTTTCCTGCAATCCTTCTAATTCATTTCGGTCTGTGTTTTCTGGATAAACATGCTCTATATCTCACACTTCCACCCAGGTGCATATATCTCTGTCGCAGCCGCAGTGTTCACTGTTCATCCCGTCGTCGAGCATCTCACCTGCATCCCTCTCGCAGTGCACTCAACCAACGAAGTTGAACTTGCAGCTGGTGAACGTATGATTGCTTCGCTGCGCAATGCTCTCATTGATCTTCGAGCATACTACTCGTCGGTTCATTCATTCGACAAATCCTGTGCCCCTTTCGAATACCCTTTCCGTACCTTCTACGAAATTCGTGAAGGGGAGGAAACTTCGCGCTGTTTCTTCACGTACGAAGCGATCATAGAAGACAAGAGGATTTTTCGTGCACGCACGCAAGATAATCAAACCGTGGTCATCAAATTCAGTCAACGCTACTGTGAAGCCGCACACCGGACTGCATATGACTTGGACCTCGCGCCGAAGCTCATTACCGTCAACCAATTCTATGGGTGGTTTATGGTCGTTATGGATGATGTCTCTGCCGACTACACTACGGCGTGGGATATCCGAAACTCGCTGTCTCCGGATGACAAGCAGTCGATTCAAAACAAGACCAGTGCAGCTCTAGCTCGCGTGAATGTCGAAGGTTTTGTGCATGGTGATGTCCGACATGTCAATGTTTTGATCAGGCAAGCAGAAGCAAACTCGAAGCTCCCGGAACTGTTGATTGTCGACTGGGACTGGGCTGGTAAGCAGGGTGAGGTGTTGTATCCGCGCAACATGAATCCAAGGATCTGGCGGCCGGTGGGAGCTGGTGCGGGTGCGCCGATTTTGGCTGCCCATGATGTAGAAATGGCATTGAATTTGTTCACGTACGATGATTATGATGATTAACTGTGGTCAAGTTTTTACTCAGAATTTGAACGCCTTCCGCAAATTAAAAGAGAACACGGTTACTTATAATAATACAATACGATACCATAAAACAACATTTGAAGTAATTACCCAGAAATTAGAAACGAAAATAGTGATAAAAGAAAGACGCTAGACGTGTATAAGTCAAGAGGCTTCGGAAAGTCCTTTGAGGCCTCGATATCGAATGTCCGTACCAATATCAATCATCTTGGTGAACAGTTTTCACCTCCACCTCCACCCCGGCCCTACCCATCCGTTCCCGTTCCCGCCTCCCTTTCCTTTTCTTCCGAAGGCTCAACAGCTCCTTCATCAATTCTTCTTCTCTGAGCAGCTCTTCTTCCTCCGAGTTACGCTCACATTCATCCATTGGCACCACCACTGTCTTCCCCTCACTTTCCTCCTCGCTTTCGGCCTTCAAACTGCGCATACATGCACTTCCTAGCCCCAAGTCTGACCCCCACTCGCATTTATCCTGTTCGTCTTCACATGCATACCTCGATTCAACTTCATCAACGGCCTCCAATCCCAGGCCGAGTCCTAGGTCAAATTTACCTCCTCGTCGAAAAGCTTCATAGCCATAGCCATACCCGGTCTCGGAGCCAAGCCCACGCCCAAGTACATGCTCGTACCCACCACCACAACCATCTAAGTACCAGTCACGATTCACGCCTTCAGACGTAGATGTTGTCTCCGCGCGACGTTCAAGTTCATTTTCAGTTCGAGCGAAGTCCAAATCCAAATCCAAATCCAAGTACGACTTCCAGTCCGAGCTCGATTTGGAGCTCGAGACAGAAATCGAATTCCAGCACAAAGTCGGCTTCGGCTTCGCGCCGCCATCCTCCTCTTCCTGATGGATCGTCTGCGGTGCCCCAGTCCGAGTCCTACTCCCAAACTTGAATTCATTGTCATTCCTATCCCCGAACCACAATTCAGGCGCCAAGCTTTCTCCT